>JAMYWD010000357.1:0-15837 GCA_028583415.1 Protea cynaroides | reverse complement strand
GGTCGATTAGAGGGTCGATGATCCCGTCGACCACGTGGTCGACCCACTGTCCGACCCTCTATCCATTTTTCAGTGGTCCCAGTTTCTAATTTGAGAGGGTCGACCTTGTTTAGCTGGGTATGCGACCCTTGCTCTATTTTAAGTGTTTTTGGGTCGATTTGATACCTGGGATCTCGCTCTCCTTTACGCCTTTGGTCCATTAACTCGACCATGATGGGTAAACCTGGTTCAAGGTGGTAAGACCGGGTTAGTTTGACACGGGTCTTACACCTGCAGTGCCTTCGAGTAGACATGAGGGGTGAGATTGCGGTTGAGGACACCATGACCTCAGACATTCACTGGGATGCTATTGTCTGGATGAGGATGGACAATCTACCCATCAGTGATGAGGAGTTAGAGGCTCGTCCTCGTCCTCTTAGGAGGATAGCAGCAGCGGCAGCAGTAGCAGCAGCAGCCAATGCGGCTCATGCAGAAGAGGCAAGTGATGATGGTGATGATGATCAGATGGAGGACATTCCAACACTGGCACCACAGCCCTTACCTATAGCGGGAACATCCCAACCTCCTCCTGATACCGTGATGGGTATGTTTACGGAGATTAGGGATGCCCAGTGTAAGATGAGCCATGACCTAGGGCGCCTTTCTCACAGCCTCAGAGTCACGCAGGAGCAGGTACACTAGCTCAGGGTAGCTTATGAGCATAACTATGACATCACTGACCCTATTCCTCCTATGCCCCCAACTCCATGATAGATCTTTTATTTTCTCTCCCTCACAGCATGGTTTTTATAAAACAAGGTAACCGTTTGGCTTGTGGATTGTACCCTGTGGTACAATTAACTCTTGATACAGTTTCCTTTTCAATTTAATAAAAGTTTTTGATTTTTCTCACTTGTCATTAAGGTTCCTATCTAGAGCATTACTGTTTATTAATTCCACATATAGTATAGTATATTATGCTCTTTTGTATTTAGTCTCAGGCATCAAACAGGTGCTTAAGGTCTATTTTTATTAAGACTTTAAATTTTTCCTGTCTCAGTTAAGTACAAATATGGTATGTTGGACAGAGCCTAAGAGCTCTGATACCAAGTTATCATACCCCAATTCCGACTGAGCCAGAAATGTGAGTGAACTGTCATTGAACCAACGGCGCACACCAGGATCACAATAAGACCGTGTCCACTCATACAAACCATTGCACATAACCATAATCAGAATATAATAAAATACAGTAGAAGTCTTAAATTAAATAAACTGAATTCGCTATTGATAATTTAAATAAAATATCCAGTTATTTTCCATACCAAAACGTAAATAAATATCCTTACATCAATTTTTAAATCCAACTGAAAATAAATAAATAAACTAAACAAATCCTAGAGGTACACGCAGAAAGGGCACTCGCATGAAGCGTCATTCTCGTCCTCTCCTGCTTGCACTTCTAAAGCAGCAACACCTCCATACGTCGGAGCATCCATATAGTCCTCCACAGTATAACCTGCATCAACATCGAAAAATAGTGTATACACAAGGGTGAGCTCACAACTTAGCTTAGTAAGACAATCAGACAATGCAACAACATATACATGAGTAACATTCACATTATGGTATGGTTTTAAGTTTGTAATGTGCTATAGAAAGGATTGGCGACCACCACACCTCTATACACGAGTGTGTGAAGCCGCCCAATGGATCAAACACCACTGTCGTTCCACATGCACGCACCATGGAATAGAGATAGAGCTAAAGCATCCGGATCAAACACTGCCAATACTTCCCCTGATACCTTACTCATACCAACACGTAAGTCCCTATTGGCGAGGGCTTGCAAACTGGGCTCGCAATTAATCAATCCTATATGTCATCACAGCAGGCCCTATCCCAACACAGCTCCTTATGGCATAGAGATAGAGCTAGAGTCTAGTGGCCAGGCCAGAGACTACAGTACCACTTCCTCCCCCACCCTACCCACACCAAGCATGATAAGACAGAATGATATGAAAAGGTGCTAATGTGAGGAATGATCCCAGACCCCAGGCCCTTCCCATTCCACACACCAACAAAAACTATCACATGCCTAACAGTCACATCCTAGCATAGCGATTATGTATGAACAATAATAATAATTGAAAGTAAAGATGACATGCGAGTATGCACGAACACCATTCCATAGAATCATAATTGTTGACAATGTTTTACTGTTATTAATTTATTAGGGTGTAGGTCTGATTCCCTTAACTGACACTTGATTGATAGTTTGCTCCGCGTCACAGAATCCCAAATTGCTATCACAAGGTCCTACACGATGTTAAGGTTGAGTTATAATAGTTTTTCTTAGGGTTTACGTTGGTCGGAAAACCAACAAGGTCAAAACAATCCTCACAGTGCAGACCGGTCACAGGTACCGATCGCAGGTACCGATCGTGGCACTGTGGGGAAAGGTGTGACCGGTATGGTCGACCAGTCACCACAGACCAGTCCCCGAGAGGTACCGGTCGTAGTACCAGTCGCATAAGGTGCGACCTGTATGGTCGACCGATATGTCTTCAGAAGACCATACCCTCAGTTCTCGCCTTTCGTCGGTCACCCCCTATTGATCCTAGGATTTCTCCTATACATTCTAGGTCTAAACAATGAGTTTGAGTTGTTTCAAACTCCATTCAAGTCCTAGTTTCGATGATCCTCAGCCTAGAACTTGAATCTAGGGTTTATCGACTCTATTAGGGTTTGACGACAAATTTTGGTTTAGGTCAATACCTCGCCTTGCATGGTATTGATCCATTCATGACTAACGCTTAACTTAGAGGAAGGTTCAAGCACTCACCGTTAGTTCGCAGTCGGGTGTTCTTCGTCCAATGGCAACGGCAGCTCCTCTCCCTCCTTCCTTGGCTCTTTCTCCTTCTTCGATCTCTTTCTCCTCTCTAGGGTTTGTGAGAATCAATGAAAGAGATTTTAGGAGGTTTAGGGGTCCTTAAATAGACTAGGATTGAGTTTAGAAAGTCCCCCTTACATTAGGAAAGTCCTAGGGTTCGATATTTGGAAAGTGGGACCTGTAGATATCCGATTCTGGATCTAAGCAATCTACCTGCGTAGACATACCGGTCGAACGATACCATCGACCGGTACCATCGATCGATATAAATAAATTATCATACATGGTCTATTTTCATACCTGGTTGTCATCCATTCATCCCGTCTGGCCCGGTGATGATTGGAAGACCTGTTACGACATAAATTAAAGGTTTAGATCGGGTTCATGGAGTGCAGGTCTTACTGGTTGCATGGAAGAGAAGACGCAATGCGAAAGTAGTAATCACACCTATTCAACTCTAAAGTATATTCAAATTTCAAAGACAAAATTTCTTTTGAGGGTGGGGGAGTTGTGAGATCTGTACGTGTAAATTTCGAGGACGAAATTTCTGTTAATTGTGGTGGAGTTGTAAGACCCACACGCCACGAATCTGGTTTAACCTTACGTTCTTCTATCGTTACCGGTCTTTCCATCATAATTGTCTCAAGTGAACTAATTGTATGAAGAAACCACAAGATTAGGTAAGCAATAAATCTATTTAATTGGTATGGTTGACTATTTAAGTTTGTGTGGAAGCAACCAATCCAAAACTAAAAACCAATAAATTTTGGGCCTATGGTGGCAGTTTTGAGGGCTACAGTCACACCTATTGTAAGATCCGTGTCAATCTAAACCGGTCTTACCACCGTGAACCAGGTTTACTAATCGTGGTTGAGTCAAATGGACCAAGGGCGTGAAGGAGATTGAGATCCCAGGTATCAAATCGACCCAAAAACACTTAATTTGAAGGGAGGGTCGCATACCCAGCTAAGCAGGGTCGGACCTCCCAAAGCAGAAAGTCAGGCCCTCAATTTTTAAGGGAGGGTCGGACATCTTGAACCCTAGGGTCAACGGGATCATCGACCCTCCCATCGACCCTCGGTTACCGTAAGAAATAGAAATTATGAAATTTCCTAATTTTCTATTGGGATCCTTTCCTAATTTTCGATTGGGATTCTTTCCTAATCTCAATGGGACTTATTTAGGATGTTCCTACTCTATTTAAAGGACGTTCCTAAGCCTCTTTCACTCATTTTCACAACCCTAATTGAATTGAGAGAAAGAAAAGAGAAGGAAAAGAGGAAGAACAGAAGCAAGGAAGAAATTTAGCCAAAAGAGAAGAGTTGCAGAGAAGGAGTATTCTTCTCAAGTATGGATACTAATTCCATGAGTTTCTACAGACCTTAGGTTAGATATTGATGAGAGTGTGATCTCGGAGAAACCCAAACCATCAACCCATGGTTAGTTTTTTATGGAAAACCATGGGGGATTACATGAAAGTTATCTAGGTGGATTATACATGGTTTTAGACCATGGAATGAATGTAGAATGGAATGTAGGAGCAAGCCATAGGATCCCAAGCACGAAGAATGGACTAAAAGAGGGAACTGGACCAAAGTGCACCGAGGGTCGATGACCATCTGACCCTAGGTGATACTGACCATCGACCCTCAGTGTTCGGGAAGTTCAGAGTTTGGGGAGGGTCGCACCCAGGGTCGATCATGACTCCGACCCTACCTCCGACCCTCAGTTGACAGAATGGTTATTAAATTGAGAATTAATTCTAATTAAATTATATCGACTTTGTTAGGTCTTCTAGCAATATAATAACAATATAAACGTGATTCTAAAGCTTGGAAAAGTATCTATTAGCAAGCTAAGGTGAGGAAACAGAACTCTAAACTAATTGGTTAATAACAAATTGTTTTCTATTTTCTTGAGTCCAATGCCATGCTTGATTCTATGCGAATATGTTTGTAATGTGCATACAACATGTCATCCAATATTTCTATTACTTGTTCATGCATATTTACTTTATTGTTTATAACATGATGATGATGATGATGATAGGAATAAGCATGTGATTGTATGTATGTGGTTGGTGTACTTGATGCGAGCGAGTATCAGGGGAGGTGTGATGAGAACGTCAATAAACGTTAACCTTGGGCGGGTCTCAGCATTTTAGCTCTATCTCTAACTCAAGTCTTGTGCATCAGCATCGTCATATCGTCATTACTTTAGCAGAACTATTATGTCGTAGGGTATCAAGGGAGGTGGTCTCGGTCCTTGTAGTCTCTGACTCTACCGGGGGCCTTAGCTCTATCTCTATGGACATTCCGAGGGATGCTTGGGGGTGAGGCCTTGGATACCTTGTTTGGCATTAGGATTGGTTAGTTGCGAGCCCAGTTTGCAAGCCCTCGCTAACAGGGGCTTACGTGTTGGTATGGTATTATATAGCAATAAACGTTAACCTTTGTTGTATAATGTCATGATTAGGGTGGATGGGGACAACAATAAACGTTAACCTTCGGGCGGACTTCCACACCCTGTGTATAGAGGCGGGGTCAATAAACGTTAACCTTTGACCACCCAACCTTTCTATTGCGCATTGCAAACTATAAACCAAACCAAAGATATGAATTGATTGCATGCATATGTATTGTTGCATTGTTTTGTCTACTCACTGAGCCGTGATGTGTGCTCACCCCTCGACGTCGAATATTTTTAGTTGATGATGCAGGTTATACGGTTGAAGATTATATGAATGCTCCGACATACGGGAACGTGGCGGCATGGAAGCTGAAGCTGAAGTAGATACACATGACTCCTCTTGCGAGTGAAACTCATGTGTATTCGATTAGATTTTTTTAAGGTTTCTTTATTTGAATTTAATAAAGACATGTATTTGATAATTATTTATGTCCCAGTTGACACAGAATAATTGCTATTTAATATTTATATCACAGTAGATTCTCAGTTCATTTTACTATAAGATTTCCGCTATTGTGTATTTACTCTGATTATGATTATGGATGTATGGGAGTCTAGATAACGCGGGGATAGCCTACTCGAGATCCTGAATGAACCGTTGGTTTGCTAGCGGTTCATCACACCATCCTGTACAGAGCGGAATTGGGGTGTGACACCTATGGTCGACCGTAGTGAGACCATGGGACCTATGGTCGCATGTTTTAGAGGTACGATCGACGGTTTATGCGACCGTATGATCAACCGTATGAACCGAGAACCAACTCCGTGTTTGGAAAACTTTCCTAATTTGAGGAGGACTCTTTCCTAATTAAAGTGGGACTCAATATGGAGGTGTTTCTTCTATATAAGGGACGTTCATTAGCCTCTCTCACTCTTTTAGAACCCATATTGAAACTCTAAACCTAAGAGAGAAAGAGAGAGAGGAAGAGAAGGAGAAGGAGATTCGGAGAAGAAGGCTGAGAGGAAGGTTTTGCAGAGAAGAGTTCTATCTCTCTACAACAAGCTTAAGGTATGGACTTGACTTTGTAGGATAGATCAGACAGGATGGGTTCCTTTCCATCAAATTGATGTGTTGAATCTAATGTAACGATTTTGGTTATGGAATTTCTAAGCAAAACCATGAGAGAATAGGTTAGGGATAATTGATAAGGATAAACTGTGATCAAATGCCATAGAATGATTTTAGGATGAATCCCATTGTTGATCCATGAGGAGAAACTCATATGAGAAGTAAAAATTAACTTGACTATGTATGGCAGCAGCTATGGTCGACCATAGGATGAGAAAAGAGTCCATCACAGTCATTCAGGAAGAATTCAGGAAACATACGGTCGCAGGTACGATCGCATGTAATGCGAACATAGGGTATCGATCGTATGTCCTACGGTGGCATATATTGCGACCATAGGATTGACCATAGCATCGACCGTAGGAAAACAGCAAGCATATTTTAAGACCAAACAAGGTTTTTGACTACTGTAACATGGTAAGCTTGAACCCTAACTTACATACATTAATTGTTTAGGTTACTAATAGATTTAAAGTGACTTCCAAAGCTTGGGAGAGGAACAAGTAGAGGAACAAACATCGACCAAAGGTGAGGGGACAAGACCTAAACTAATTGGTTAATAACAAACTGTTTATTTTTATTGAGTCCAATGTCATGATTGATTCTATGCTTGTATGCTTGTAATGCGCATCTCACATGTCATCCAATATTCCTGTTAATACTGTTCATGCATATTTAATTCTATTTATTTATAACATGATGATGATGATGATGATGATACTAGGAATAGGCATGTAAATGTATGTGTGTGGTTGGTGTGTTGATGCAAGTGGAGCATCAGGGGGAGGACGTGGCATGGTGGTTTTCGACCTCATCACCAGATTCTAGCTCTATCTCTACATAAATCTTGCCACTGACATTGTCGTATCATCATTACCTTAGCAGAACTATTACGTCGTAGGGCATTAGGGGAGGTGGTCTCGAACCGTGTAGTCTCTGACTCTGCTGGGGGGCCTTAGCTCTATCTTTATGGACGTGTTGAGAGATACTGGGGTGAGGCCTTGGATACACTGTTTGGCATTAGGATTGGTTAGTTGCGAGCCCAGTTTGTAAACCCTCGTCAGCAGGGGCTTACGTGTTGGTATGGATAGGACATCAGGAGAAGTGTTGGCGGTGTTTGATCCAGACACTTTAGCTCTATCTCTATTCCATGGTGGATGCATGTGGGACGGTAATGGTGTTTGATCCATTGGACGGATTCACACACTCGTGTATAGAGGTGCGGCAGCCACCAAACCTTTCTATAGCACATTGCAAACTTATAAATCAGACCAAAGATATGAATTGAATGCAAGCATATGTTTGTTGCATTGTTTTGTTTATTCACTGAGCTTAAGTTGGAGAGCAAACCCTAACGTGCATAATTCTTTTTAGTTTTTGATGTTGTAGGTATTACGGTTGAAGATTATGTCGACATACCAACATATGAACAGGTGGCGGCTATGGATGAACAAGCTGTGGAGGACTATTATGATTTGTTAAGCGAGTGTTTCAACTATGAATACGCTTAGTGTTTAACTTTCGTATTTGGATATTTGTAATATGTATTAAATTATGTTTTGGCTACTTGGAGATAACTGGAATATTAATTATTTATCATGATTAGACCTCAGTTTATTATTAATAAGACTTTCACTATTTACTTTATTATCTCTGATTAATGTGGAATGTGTTTCGGTTTAACATGGTTGGCATAGCCCATACGAGATCCTGGTTAAACCATTGGTTTATTGACGATTCATCACACCATTCATGTTAGTCCAGAATTAGGGTGTGACAGTAATAGTAGGAATATTGGATGACGTGTGAGATGCATGTTACAAACATACAAGCATTGAATCAATCGTGGCATTGGACTCAATAAAGTAAACGATTTATTATTATCCAATTTGTTTAGGTCTTGTTCCCTCACCTTTGATCGATGGTTGTTCCTCTTTCAAGCTTTGTAAATCACTTTTAGACCACTTGGAAACCTAATAAATTTATGGATTCTAAGTTAGAGTTCATATTTATTAATTAAAATGTTTAAATGTCCCATCTGGAATCAATCAGACCTCCAGAAGCTAAGTGGTTGTAGGTGTGGCTGCACCTATGGTCTCAGTTTCTGCGACCACAAGGTGTGTGGTCGATACGTCTGGTCGCATATCATGCGACCACACACATGCGACCACACCCTCCCTGCAAACTTCTCGAGGGCGTGTGGTCGACACATGTGCCTCGTGTGGTCGACCATAGCTGCGACCACATGAGTGTTTGGCGACTTTATTCTTAGTCTAAGCCCTTCATGACTTGATTCCTTGAACTATCACTAGGGTCCTTCCTATGATTGATCTATGGCCTTAATTTCATATTTTTTATAATTATCTACTCTAACCTACTTTTCATGGATTTTCTTTGAGTTTTCGTCTATGGGTTTCATGGTTGAGATTCTACTTTGAATTAATACTTCCTCCATGATCTATTCTAGGCATTCAACCAATATAGGGGATGTTTTCATACCTTAAACTTATTGAAGAATCGGAGCTCTCTCTGAAATTCCTTCTCTTAGTCTTCTTCTTCAATTCTCCTTCTCTTCCTCCTCTATTTCTCTCTCTTTCGGTTTTAGTTCTAAAAGAATAAAAGAGGCTAAGGGACGTCCTATATATAGAGGAAAACCTCCATATAAAGTCTCACTTTGATTAGGAAAGAACCCCCTTTCAAATTAGGAAGGTTTCCTAATTTTGGAGTCAATTATACCATCGTGTGGTCGCACGTGGGGTCGCAGAATCCGTCGACCACATGTTTCAAAACTGCGACCACACGTCTCAGATTCGAGTGGTCTCAACATTCTGAGGTGTGGTCGACCACACTTGTTTAGGTATGCGACCACACGTCTCAATTAGATGATTTATGGTTTGAATTACATACCTAGCCTTGTGGTTTCTTCACGCACTTGGTCCGCTTTGTCCGACCATGATAGGAAGACCTGATACAAGGTGGTAAGATCGGGTTAGTATGATACGGGTCTTACAACTCCCCCCCTCTTATATAAATTTCATCCTCGAAATTTACACATACCTTCTGAGTCGAAAATGTGAGGATATTGCTTTTGCATAGCATTCTCTTGTTCCCATGTGATCTCTTCCACATCTTGGCTCCTCCAAGTAACTTTAACATAGTAAATGTCATGGTTGCGTAGACGTTGAACCTTCCAACTGGTAATTTTGATTGGTGCTACTTCGAATGTCAAATCATCAGTTAGACCCGGTGGATCCGCTGTTAGGACGTGTGCTGGATCTTAGATGTACTTCTTCAGTAATGAGATATGAAATACATCATGCACACCTGACATGGATGGAGGTAGTGCTAACTAATACGCCACCTTCCCACGTTTAGCTAGAATCTCATATGGTCCGACGTACCTCAGACTTAGTTTTCCTTTATGTCCGAACCGTTTTAAACCACGCATAGGAGATATTTTCATAAATACCTTATCACCTGTGGTGAATTTGAGATCTCGACTTTGATTATCTGCATACTATTTATGATAATTCTAAGCTATTCTAACTCTTTCCCTGATTATGTCGACTACTTTGCAAGTTTCTTCCACAAATTCAGGGACCACAATTCTTTGCTCTCCGACTTCGTTCCAAAACAAAGGAGTTTGAAACCTCCTACCATACAGTGCTTCATAGGGTGACATTTTGTATAGTAGCCTGATAGCTGTTGTTATAGGCGAACTCGATCAATAGTAGCTTTTCATCCCATGATCCTTTGAAATCAATAACACAAGCTCGGAGCATGTCTTCTAGAATTTAAATAGTACGCTCCAACTGTCTGTCAGTCTGAGGGTAAAATGTCGTGCTAAACTTCAATATAGTTCCCATAGCCTTCTGCAATCCTTTCCAAAACCTTGAGGTAAAGCGTGGGTCTCTATCGGACACAATGCTTTCAGGTACACCATGTAATCTAACAATATTATCCACATATAGCTTAGCTAACCTCTCTAGGGTATACTGAGGTTGTATAGCTATGAAATGAGTTGTCTTAGTCAAACGATCCACAATCATCCAGACTGCGTCAACTACTCGGGGAGTCAATGGTAACCCGGTGACGAAGTCCATAGAGATGCAGTCCCATTTCTGTGCTGGTTCTGGCAGTGGCTGCAACAATCCTATAGGTCTTTGTCCTTCAGCCTTTATCCGCAGAGAATTCAAGCATTGAAACACAAAGTTAGCTATATCTGCTTTCATTCCTCTCCACCAATAGTGTTTCTTTAAATCATGGTACATCTTTGTGCTTCCAGGGTGTACTGAATATGCTGTGGTGTGGGATTCCTTCATAAGTCTTTGTCTAATATCCAAGTCTTCACTTTCAGGAATGCATACTCTCCCTTTATATCTTAACACCTTTTCAAGGTCCAAGGTGAAGTCAAGAGTAGTCCTACCTTTGTCAAGGTCTTCTTGCACTGTTCTCAGATAAATGTCTGATTTAGAAGCTGCTTTCACTTCATCTAATAGATCAGGTACAATCTTCAATGTAGCAAACATGTTTGATATTTGATGAATAAACCCTTGGTCAGTTGATTCATTCGGAATAACAATCACGAACTGCTCGTTATCATAATTAAGTACTCTTCCTGTGACACACACTACAACATTTGCACTAGCTTCTTCTTGGGATTTTATCATAGTTTTCCTACTTAGTGCATTAGTAATTACATTAGCTTTTCCTGGATGATACTAGATATCGCAATCATAATTCTTTAGTAATTTCAGCCATCTTCTTTGTCTCATGTTCAACTCCTTCTGATTAAAAAGATGAGTGAGACTCTTATGATCTGATTTAATCTAAAATTTCTCTCCATACAAATAATGTCTCCATATCTTGATAGCATGTACCACCACTGCTAATTCCAAGTCATGAGTGGGATAGTTCTTCTCATGTGTCTTCAGTTGTCTTGAGGCATACGTAATTACTTATTCTCCTTGCATAAGCACACATCCCAAACCTAACATAGACGCATCGGTGTACAAGGTAAATGGTTGGCTTGGGATCGAAATAGTCAAGATGGGAGCTGATATCAATTTAGCCTTCAATGTTTGAAAACACTTTTCACATTTATTGGTCCAAACAAACTTTTCCCCTTTCTTTATCAGACTGGTGAGAGGTACGGTGATTCTAGAGTAATCTTCCATGAATCGTCGATAATAACCAGCTAAACCTAAGAAACTTCTGATTTCGGCAACATTCTTAGGTGCTCCCCATTTCATAATGGCTTCAATCCTACTAGGATCCAATTTAATTCCTTCAGCGGATACAACATGGCCTAAGAAAGCGACTTCATTCAGCCATAACTCACATTTAATAAATTTTGCATAAAGCTTCTCTTTTCTTAGTCGCTACAAAGCGGCTTTTAGATTTTTGATACAAGTTTCTTTGTCCTTGGAGTAAACTAGTATGTCATCAATAAATACAATAACTGACGTATCCAACATATCATGGAATACCCGATTCATGAGTTCCATAAAAGTTGCAGGTGCATTTGTAAGACCCGCACTCCATGAACCAAATCTAAACCTTTAATTCATGTCGTAACAGGTCTTCCAATCATTACCGGTCTAGACGGGACGAACGGATGACAACCAGGTACGAAATGGACCCTAATGTATGATAAATATTTCATACCGGTTGATGGTACCGGTCGACCGGTATGTCTGTGCAGGCAGACAACTTAGATTTGGAAATGGATCTCTACGGGTCCCTCTTTCCAAATATCGAACCTAAGGACTTTCCTAACATAAAAGGACTTCCTAAACTCAATCCTAGTCTATTTAAGAACCCCTAAACCTCCTTAAAACTCTTTCATTGATCTTCACAAACCCTAGAAAGGAGAAAGAGATCGAAGAAGGAGAAAGAGCTAAGGAAGGAGGGAGAGGAGCCGCCGTTTGCCGTTGGACGAAGAACACCCTACTTGCGAACCAACGGTAAGTGCTTAAACCTTCCTCTAAGTTAAACGTTATAGATGATTAATCATGAATGGATCAACACCATGCAAGGCGAGGTATTGATCTAAACCTTCAAATTTGCCGTCAAACCCTAATACAGTCAATAACCCTATATTCAAGTTATAGGCTGAGGATCATCGAAACTAAGACTAGAATGGAACATGAAACAACTCTAACTTGTTGCTCAGCCCTAGAATGTATGGGAGAAACCCTAGAATCAATAGGGGATGACCGACGGAAGGCGAGAACCGAGTTGATGGTCTTCCGGAGGCATACCGATCGACCATACCTGTCGCACCATATGCAACCGGTATTGTGACCGGTACCTCTCGAGGACTGGTCTGTGGGGACCGATCGACCATACCGGTCACACCTTTCCCCACAGTGCCACAATCGGTACGTGTGACTGGTATGCACTGTGGGAGTATTTTTGACCCAGTTGATTTTCCGACCAATGTAAACCCTAAAAAATTATTCTAATTCAACCCTAACATCGTGTAGGACCTTGTGATAGCGAGTTTGGATTCTGTGAAGTGGAGCAAGTTAGCAATCAAGCGTCAGGTCAGGGAATCAGACCTAAACCCTAATAACTTAATAACAGTAAAATGTTGTTAATAATTATGATTCTATGGAATGGTGTTTGTGCATACTCGCATGTCATCTTTACTTTCAGTTATTATATCTTTCATACATACTCGCTATGCTAGGATGTGACTGTTAAGCATGTGATTGTTTTCATTGGTGTGTGGAATGGGAAGGGCCTGGGGTCTGGGATCATTCCTCACACTAGCACCTTTTCATATCGTTTATATCTTAGCATGCTTAGTGCGGGTAAGGTATCAAGGGGAGGAAGTGGCACTGTGGTCTCTGGCCTGACCACTAGACTTTAGCTCTATCTCTATGCCATGGGGAGCTGTGCTGGGATAGGGCCTACTGTGATGACATATAGGATTGGTTAGTTGTGAACCTAGTTTTCAAGCCCTCGCCAATAGGGGCTTACGTGTTGGTATGGGTAGGGCATCAGGGGAAGTGTTGGTGGTGTTTGCTCCGGACGCTTTAGCTCTATCTCTATTCTATGGTGGGTGCATGTGGGATGACAGTGGTGTTTGATCTATTGGGCAGATTCATACACTCGTGTATAGAGGTGCGGTGGCCGCCAATCCTTTCTATAGTACATTGCAAACTTAAAATCAGACCATAATGTGAATGTTACTCATGCATGATGTATGTTGCATTGTCTGATTGTCTTACTGAGCTAAGTTGTGAGCTCACCCTTGTGTACACACTATTTTTAGATGTTGATGCAGGTTACACTGTAGAGGACTACATGGACGCTCCAGTATATGGAGGTGTTGCTACCTTGGAAGTGCAAGCAGGGGAGGAGGAGCATGAAGAGGAGGAGCATGACGCTTCATGCGAGTGCCCTTTCTGCGTGTACCTCTAGGATATTGGATTTGTTTATTTTATTTATTTTTAGTTGGATTTATAGTTTGGATGTAAGTATAATTATTTATGTTTTGGTATTTTGAATAAGTGGATAATTTATTTATTAATAGAATTACTCAATTCATTTAATTTAAGACTTCCGTTGTATTTAATTATATTCTGATTATGGTTATGTGCAATGATTTTTATGATTGGACACGGTCTTGTTGAGATCCTAGTGTGAACCGTTGGTTCAGTGACGGTTCACTCACACTTCTGGTTTAGTCGGAATTGGAGTGTGACAACATGGTATTAGAGCTCTTAGGCTCTGTCCAACAGACCATATTTGTACTTAACTGAGTCGATGAACTGAGATAGGAAGAAATTAAAAGCCTTAATAAAAATACACCTTAAGCACCTGTTTGATGCCTGAGATTAAATATGAAAGAGCATAATGTACTATACTAAAGGTGAAATTAATAAACAGTCATGCTCTAGATAGGAACCATAATGACAGGTGAGAAAAATCATAAACTTCCATCAAATTGAAAAGGAAACTGTATCAAGGGTAGAATATAGAACATCCAAAGAGTAAAAGATAATTGTGCTATAGGGTACAACACAAATCGGACAGTTATCCTGTTATAAAAGTCAATGTATTAAGAGGAGAAAAAAAATAAAGTGATCTATCATAGGGTTGGGGGCATAGGAGGAATAGGGTCAGCAATGTCATAATCACGCTCATAAGCGACCCTGAGCCAGTGTACCTGCTCCTGCGTGACTCTGAGGCTGCGAGAGAAGCGCCCTAGGTCACGGTTCATCTCACACTGGCATCCCGAATCTCCATAAACATACCCATTACGATATCGGGAGAAGGCTGGGATGGTCCCACTGTAGGTATGGGCTGCGGTTCTAGTGCAGGGACGTCCTCTGATCATCATCATCCCCTGCCTCTTCTGCAAAAGCTGCATTGGCTGCTGCTGCTGCTACTACCGCTGCTGCTGCTGCTACTACCTCTGCTGCTACCCTCCTAAGCGGACAAGGATGAGCCTCTAGCTCCTCATCACTATTCGGCAGGTTATCCATCTTTATTTGGACAATGGCATCCCAGTCAATGTCTGATGTCATGGTGTCCTCAACCGCAATCTCATCCCTCATATCTACTCCAAGCGCCGCAGTAGTGTAGTGATAAGCCAGCCATAAGGAAGGTTGTTTATCTGGTCGGGCATGGTAGCCTGACGCATAGTCCTAATGATAATATAAGAGAGACAGACCCACTCCCTAGTGTAGACACAATAAGTCAGGTACTGGGTGAGCTGAGACAACTCACTGTAGTGGCCGCTCTGAGGAACAATATCATGCTGGATGATGCGACAATAGACTTGAAGGAGAGGTCTCAAGCTGGCAGATTTCATGGGCGCTCCTGGGTTAAGGATCTGCTTTGAAACCTCCTGGCGCAGATCATCAGTAAGAAAGCCCTTTATTTTGGGGGCGCAATAAACCAAATCACCATTATTAGGAATCCCCAAGAGATCAGTAAGCTGGTGAGTATCGAAAGATATGGGGACACCTTTGACAAAGCTAGTGAGGCGGAGGTCCCTGCCATGGCTGAAGTCGTTAATATCTCTCTCGATCTCCAAGTTAGCATAGAAGTGCTTGACTAGGTTGGGTCGGGTAGTCACTGTGTAAGTAATAACGGGTAACCACCCAAGTGCACCAAAGGCTGCTTCAACATCAAATCGTTGTAGCAGCTCCAGGTTTACACATCGCCCAGATTCTATGTTTTTCTCTTAAAACCATGGAAAACGGGCTTGCGCCGCCGCCGAACGAAACCACCGCCCATCAAACTGTGGAACCAGCGGGTAAGGACGGTTCATGCTAGGAGCGTATGCATGTTTACTAGCACCTCGACGCTGAGACATTGTGAACTACAAAACAAAACAAAACAATGAGATTTTGGTTAGAATTTTCGAAATTTTGGTAGCATAACGATAATATTTAAAGCAAAAGCCTCG
>JAMYWD010003563.1:0-132677 GCA_028583415.1 Protea cynaroides | reverse complement strand
AGTGAAAATTGGAGCGGATATCAGTCTGGTCTTTAAGGTTTGGAAGCTCTTCTCACATTTATCCGTCGACACAAACTTTTCACCTTTCTTAGTCAGACTGGTGAGAGGTACGACAATCCAGGAATAGTCTTCCCCAAATCACCGATAATAACCAGCGAGACCCAAAAAACTTCTAATTTCTACAACGCTCTTCGGTGCTTCCCACTTTACAATAGCCTCGATCTTGTTGGGATCCACTTTGATTCCTTCAGCGGATACTACATGGCCTAGGAAGGCGACTTCACTTAGCCAAAACTCACATTTGGTAAACTTGGCATATAGCTTCTCTTTCCTTAAACGCTGTAGAGTGGCGTTTAGATTCTTAATATGGGTTTCCTTGTCCTTGAAATATACCAATATATCATCAATAAATACAATAACCGACGTATCCAACATATCGTGGAAAACCCGATTCATAAGTTCCATGAAAGTTATTGGTGCGTTTGTTAATCCAAAAGACATGACCAAGAATTCATAATGTCCATATCTGGTCCTGAAAGCTGTCTTAGGAATATCACCTTCTTTAAACTTTAACTGATGGTAGCCTGACCGAAGATCGATCTTAGAAAATACTTTTGCTCCTTGCAACTGATCGAACAAGTCATCGATCCGAGGTAGTGGATATCGATTCTTGATTGTCAGTTTCTTCAACTCCCGATGGTCGATACATAATCGCACGCTACCGTCCTTCTTCTTTACGAATAATACTGGCGCTCCCCATGGTGATATACTGGGTCGAATATAACCCTTGTCCAGTAGTTCTTGTAGTTGTACTTTCAATTCCTTTAGTTCAGTAGGAGCCATTCGATAAGGTGCTTTTGATATTGGTGCGGCTCCAGGTATAAGATCTATCACAAACTCTATGGCTCGGTCGGGTGGTAATCCTGGTAGTTCCTCAGGAAATACGTCGAGGTAGTCCCACACGACATCAATACATTCCATCCATGGTGCTTCTTTGGTGAGGTTGACCACTGATACTAGATATCCGACTGCTCCCTTCTCAAGGCACTTCTTAGCCTTTAATGCTGAGAGTATGAGTTTGTGTTTACGGGGAAGTTTGCTTCCCACAAAACTGAATTCTGCTCCTTCTTTGTCTTTAAATGTTAGCTTCTTTTCGGCCCATAATTGGTTCGCAGAATGCCGAGCTAACCAGTCCATTCCCAAGATGACGTCAAAGTCTGCCATCCTAAGTTGGATCAAGGTTGCATTTAAGATTTTCTCGCCAATGAGAACTGGACATGGCCCATAACCTTTTTCTAATTCCACTTCTAACCCCATTGGTGACCGTACAAGTAGTTTGTTGTCTAATTTTTTGATGGGTAAATTCAGATTCTTTCCAAATGACACAGATATAAAAGAATGAGTTGCTCCTAAGTCGAAGAGTACTCTGGCGAGTATGTCATATATAGGTACGATACCTGTGATTTATTTTAACTTAGTCTACATGCTTACACAATGTAATACAACTTAAAAGGTTTCAGTCATACCTGTGACCACATCGGGTGATGCGGCAGCATCCTCGGATGTAACAACATAAACTCGTCCTTGATGTAGCTGCTTCCTGGGCTTGGGACACTCCCTTGCCATATGCCCCGCTTGGTTGCAGTTAAAACATTTTGGGCCTTCAGTATTTGTCTTAAGCTGATGTTGGGCTACTGGGGTAGTCTTGGGTGCAGTAGTAAAGCCTTGAGCACAGAAGGGTTTGAATGTCTTATTATTCCCTCCATTATAAGCATTTCCAGCTGGCCTTTTTATACCTCTGTTCTGCGTAAAATAGCTCTCCTTCTGGCTCGATTCTATAACTCAAGCAATTTGCGCAACTTCATTATATATTTTCTTTTCCAAACCTAGAACATGCTCTCTGATGCTCCCTCTAAGTCCCGTGACAAACCTACGGGTCTTAGTGTCTTCTTCTTGCATGCTGAGTGGTGCAAAGAAAAACAGCTCCTCAAAATGCTGTTGATATGCATCCACGGACATCTGTCCCTGATATAAACTCAGGAACTCCTTCTCCATAGAATCTTTGAAGCTTCGGGGAAAGTACTTCTCGAAGAAAGCTTCTTTATATATAGCCCAGGTCAATAGGGCGTGCTTGGTCAATAGGTAGGCCCTGGTAGATTTCCACCAATGATGTGCATCACCTTTTAGGATGAAGGTGGCACATAATACCTTCTCTTCTTTTGTAATAGTCATCATCAGAAAATTTCTCTCCATTTCGTCGATCCAGTGTGCCGGCCAGAGCGGATCAAACTGTTTTCCGTTAAACTCCTTGGGCTTCATCTTTAAGAATCGCTCCACCAGTCGGGAGTGGTCCATTTGATTCTGAGGGTATGCCACAAACATAGGTTGTGGATATTGGTAATTAACTTGAACTGCTTCAGGACCTGGTACTGGAATCTGTGCAGCTGATGGTTGAGGTGTTTGAGGTGTTGGGTGGTTACCCACCGGTGCTGCACTTGTTTGTCCAGTTGGCATTGGTGTAGCATGTGCTGCCTGAAACATGATTCCCATTGCTGCTTGCATTTGAGCCTGTATTTGTTGCATTTTCTACAGCTGTTGCGCTAGGCTCATAACCACCGTTGTCAGCTCCGATGGTGGAGGTGACAAATTTGTAGGATTTTCCTGACCCTGGTTTACTGGTGGTGCAACTTGCGGATTACCCTGTGCATATATATTTTCTTGACAAGCTTCCTCCACGGGTGGTAGTGGTGGAACTGTGTTTTGGCTCTACCTGGTTACTCTACGCCCAGCCATATTCTTCTTTTTGATAATGGTGAAGCCTGAAAATCATTAAAATACGTGAGGCAATTATTTATACTTCATGTAGATACGCTAACGGATGTTATTTTCAAAATTTTCAGATCATTCTATGAAAAATACAGTCTTTTCTATGCAGGGTTGATGGTGGGGGTCGATGGTATGTTCGACCCTCAGTGTCCGACCCTGGGAAATCACTTATTTTTCTCGAGAGCCGGGGGTCGATATCGGGGTCGATGGGTGTCCGACTCCCAGGTGCGACCCCTGGTTCTCTGGCAGATTACCAAGAGCCGTTGGTCGATATGGGGGTCGATGGTCCTGGTTGAATTCTCCGACCCCCGGACCAAAAATTAGATTTTTAAGGTCCGATTCTGAGTTCATTTTTCAATCTTCCTCCTCCGTTTCGACTTGTCTCTTTTCCCTGAGTTGCTACAGTGGCAACTCTGCTACATTGGTCATTTTGGTTCCTTGTTTCGACGTCTACACCTTCCCTACAGGTATGTATCGTACCTTTACTTGTTTTTAGGTTCTCTTTTCTAGGTTTTTACCCGTATATCTCATTTTCTTCAAATTAAACTTTTTCCAGTCGTAAAAATTCGATTTTTATTGGGGGCTTTTGTTATTGGTGACTCGAGGAACGAAAGGCCTCAAAACTATTTGGGTTTCATCGGTTGGTTATCGAGAAACTCAAATTTTGCTCTTTTTGCCATAATTTGTCAAAATTTTTGATTTCTCATAATTTCTTCAAATTGGATTCCATTAGCTAGGATTTCTTACTGTGTGAGTGTTGCAGGATATGTTAGAACCTACGTAAGTCCTCCTGCCCACGTGTATGGGTGAAAAGTGAGGCCTTTGGCCAACTTACGTCGTTATAATGTCCAAATTTTGAATTTTTCTACCCTACTAATATATTATCTGTTTTTCTTTCTTATTTGTAGATACCATGGCTCGTACCAAAGTACCCAAAGTTCACGATCCTCTTCGTTTCCGTTCCAATGAAGCCGAGGCATAGTATGCCCACTACGCTCGCAAGAAAGTAGAGGGAGGTCGTAAGGTGAACTTGGCTGAGTTAGCCCTGTTCAATGTGGAGAGAGCATTTCGTGATATGGGATGGCTCCCTGTCATCACTTACGATGCGTGTACCCGTCCAGATTTGGTACGCCAGTTCTAGTGTAACCTCCAGGTGGTGAGGGATTACAATGATGTTGAAAGGGGTGATGAGCTGCGCATCACGAGTTACGTCAAGGGGGTTGACATCTCATTCGATTATCGGCAGCTGGCCGACCTACTGGGCATTTCCTATGCTGGCCCCATGGTTTTCTGTGTCCCTGGAGAGCCCCAGTTCTTCTCTCTTCAGATGAGGGCCGAGATCGATAGTCAGCTCATCCGACCTAATCGTTGGCAGATAAGAGCGTGCTATCTGCGTTCTGATCCACGGGTATACTGCAAGATCATTCAGCATAACCTAATACCGTAGAGTGGTCATTATGAGAGGGTCTCCCAGCTAACCCAATATCTCCTATACTGTATATGCACTAGGCAGCCCGTCTGCCTTCCATACATCATTATGCGTACTATGGTCAGTGCCACATTGCCCAGTCACACCGATAACCTTCCTTACGGACGCATGATAACTACCTTGCTTACCCGCCTGGGGGTTGACTTAGTGGATGAGAAGATTCACGAGAAGTCCTTCTCATCGCCTCTAGATTGGGAGGTATTAGCAAGATGAGCATGCTGGACGCTCAGGTCAGTGATGAGGAGAGGAACGCGATGGTGCGCCCTCGCACTCGCGTAGAGATAGCTGACGCTGAGGTAGCAGCAGCTGCCACTGGAGTTCATAGGGAGCCTGCTGATGATGATGACCGTCTGTACATGGATGTGGAATCCATACAACCTCCTTCACCAACACATGCTGCTGGAGCTGGTACTACTTACGCGGCTGGTCCTTCACATGCGGCTGGTCCTTCACACCCACCTTCTGATATGATGGGGATATTGCATGATATTGGAGAGGCTCAGCGCAGATTTAATCTGAGGATGGGGGAGTAAGTTGACGCTCAGCGTGTGAGAGTGGATGAGCTACTAGACGCCCAGGGCATATCAGACATGAGGATGGGAGAGCTCATAGATGCTCAGCACCGATCAGATATGCAGATGGAGGAGCTTTTGGGTGCTCAGTTCAGGACTGATCAGCAGGTAGCTGATCTTACAGCTAGTCTTCAAATGACCCAGACTCAGATAGCCTGGTTGACTAGAGTCTACGCTGAGGATTATGACAGAGATCGTGAGGCACCGCCTCCTCCTTCACCTCCAGCTTCATGATTGTATTTATTTCCTTTCATTGTACTATAGAGTAACTGTCCGGGTTGTGGACTGTACTCTGGTTTAGCTATTTATAAACGTTTGATTCTCTCTCATTGTATTTAATATTGTTTTCCCTTTAATAGATGCATTATTCTCTTTTCAAATTTGATCTCAAACATCACTTGTGCTTAGAGTGTGTTAATATTACAGTTTTTACTTTTATCCTATCTCAGTTCACAATTCGACGTGAAAGTATGCTAGGTTAGCGGACACGCCCTGAGATGCTCTGATACCAAGTTGTTACACCCCAATTCCACACTATTCAGAATGGTGTGGTGAACCGCTAGCAAACCAATGGTTCAACCAGGATCTTGGACAGACGATATCCATTTTATCTAAACCTCACACATCCACATTCATAATCAGAATAAATACACAATAGTAGAAGTCTTATAGTAAAATGAACTGAGAATCTATTGTGATATTAATATTTAAATAACAAATTATTCTGTGTCAACTAAGACATAAATAAATATCAAATACAAGTCTATACTAAAACCAAATAATGAAAATAACATCTAATCGAATACACATGAGTTGCACTCGCAAGAGGAGTCATGCGTATCCACTTCATCTTCAACTTCCATCGCCGCCATGTGCCCGTACACCGGAGCATTGACATAATCTTCGACGGTAGTACCTGCATCATCAACTAAAAATATTCGACGTCGAAGGGGTGAGCACACATCATGGCTCAGTGAGCAAACAAAACAATTCAACAATACATATGCATGCAATCAATTCATATCTTTGGTCTGGTTTAAAGTTTGCAATATGCAATAGAAAGGTTTGGGTGGTCAAAAGTTAACGTTTATTGACCCCTCCTCTATACACAAGTGTGTGACGCCGCCCGAAGGTAACGTTTATCATCGACTCACAAGCACCCAATTCATGAACATTGTACAACAAAGGTTAACGTTTATTATTGTACAGTGCCATACCAACACGTAAGCCCCTGTTGGCGAGGGCTTGCAAACTGGGCTCGCAACTAACCAATCCTAATGCCAAACAGTGTATCCAAAGCCTCACCCCAGCATCCCTCAGAACGTCCATAGAGATAGAGCTAAGGCCCCCAGGTGGAGTCAGAGACTACAAGGACCGAGACCACCTCCCCTGATACTCTACGACGTAATAGTTCTGCTAAAGTAATGGCGATACGAAGATGCTAATGCACAAGACTTGAGTTAGAGATAGAGCTAAAGTGCTGAGGCCCAGCCTATGACACCCCCCCTGACACGCTCACATCAAGTACATCAACCACAGACATACATTCATATGCCTATTCCTATCATCATCATCATTATCATGTTATAAACAATGAAGTAAATATGCATGAACAATAAATAGAAATATCGGATGACATGTTGAATGCACATTACAAGTATGTTCGCATAGAATCATGCATAGCATTGGACTCAAGAAATAAAACAGTTTATTATTAACCAATTAGTTAAGAGTCTTGTTTCTTCACCTTAGCTTTCTAGTAGATCCTCTTTCACATTTTAAAATCACTTTTATATTGTTATTATATTGCTAGAAGACCTAACAAAGTCGTTAAAATTTAATTAGAACTAATTCTGAATTTAAAAACCATGCCGTTAACGGGGGGTCGGAGCTAGGGTCTGAGTTATGATCGACCCTGGGTGCAACCACCCCTATTCTGGGCTTCCCGAACACTGGGGGTCGATGCTCAGGGTCGGTAGGGTAGATTGGCCATCGACCCCCCATGCGACCCCCTGTGGGTTTTGTCGATTTTTCTTCCTTCAGCCCATTCTTCGTGTGTAGGGTCCTATGGCTTGCTCCTACAGTCCATTCCACACATGTTCTATGGCCTAGAACCATGATTCATTCACCTATATGGCTTTTATGATTTCCCCCATGGTTTTCCATGAAAATCTAACCATGGGTTGATGGTTTGGGTTTCTCCGAGATCATACCCTCTTCATTATCTACTCAAAGGTCTTTAGAAACTCATGGAAATAGTATCCATACCTGAGAAGATTACTCCTTCTCTGCAACTCTTCTCCTTTTGCTTTCTTCTCTTTTTTCATTCTCTTCTTCTTCTCTTCCTTCTCTTATCTTTCTCTCATTTCAATTAGGGTTCTAAAAGGAGTGAAAGAGGCTTAGGGATGTCCTATTTATAGAATAGAAACTCCTAAAATAAGTCCCATTGAGATTAGGAAGGAATCCCATTGAAATTAGGAAAGTTTCCTAATTTCTGTTTTTACTGATACTGGGGGTCGATAGGGGGGTCGGAGATCCCGTCGACCCCTGGTCCTTAAAATATCTGACCCCCCATATAAAACTGGGGGTCTGACTTCTATACTGGGGGGTCTGACCCTCCCTTGCTGGGTATGCGACCCTCCCCTTATTTAAGTGTTTTTGGGTCAGTTTAATACCTGGGATCGTGATCTCCTTCACGCACTTGGTCCATTTGGCTCAACCATGATGGGTAGACCTGGTTCAAGGTGGTAAGACCGGGTTAGTTTGATACGGGTCTTACAACAATAGTCCTCTACAACTTGCTCATCATAGCTGCCACCTGTTTATATGTTGGTGTGTAGATTGTAATCGTCAATCGTAATACCTACAACATCAGAAACTAAAAAGAATTACGCGCGTGAGGGTCAACTTTCCAACTTGAGCTCAGTGAGTAAACAAAATAATGCAAGAAACATATGCATAAATTCAATTCATATCTTTGGTCTGGTTCATAAGTTTGCAATGTGCAATAGAAAGGATTGGTGACCGCCACACCTCAATACATCCATATTCACAATCAGAGTAAATACACAATAGCGGAAGTCTTACAATAAAATAAACTGAAAATCCACTATGATATTAATAAATAAATAGAAAATTATTCTATATCAACTGAGACATAAATAAATATCAAATAGATATCCTTAATAAATCCAAATAAAGAAAACTAGAAAAATAACTAATCGAATACACATGAGTTGCACTCGCAAGAGGAGTCATGTGTATCTACTTCCTCTTCCACTTCCATCGCAGCCACATTCCCGTACACTGGAGCACTTACATAATCTTCAATAATTGTACCTGCATCATCAATTAAAAATATTTGACGTCGAACGGGTGAGCATACATGACGGCTCAGTGAGCAAACAAAACAATGCAACAATACATATGCATGCAGTCAAATCATATCTTTGGTCTGGTTTAAAGTTTGCACTGTGCTATAGAAAAGATAGGTGGCCGCCGTAACTCTACGTATGAATGTGTGGAAACGCCCAATGAAAATGACACCGTCGCCCCACAAGCACCCAGAATGGCACAATATACACCCCATGAAGAACGGTCATGGCTGTACCAGTTGATACCATACCAACAAATAAACCCCTGCTGGTTAGGGTTGCAAACTGGGCTCGCAACTAACCAATCCTAATGTCAAACAGTGTATCCAAGGCCTTACCCCAGCATCCCTCAGAACATCCATAGAGATAGAGCTATGGCCCCTCGGTAGAGTCAAAGACTACAAGGACCGAGACCACCTCCCCTGATACTCTACGACATAATAGTTCTACTAAGGTAATGGCGATACGGCGACATCAGTGGACATGACTTAAGTAGACCATGGAACAATATACACCCCATGAAGAACGGTCATGGCTGTACCGGTTGATACCATCCCTACCCGCACCATATACACTGGCCAAACACAAACATTCACATGCCTATTCCTTTCATGATCATCATCATCATGTTATAACAATAAAGTAAATATGCTTGAACAAATAATAGAAATATTGGATGACATGTTGAATGCATATACAAGCATACACGCATAGAATCAATATGACATTGGACTCGAGAAACAAAACAACTTATTATTAACCAGTTAGTTTAGGTCTTGTTCCCTCACCTTAGCTTGTTATTAGATCCTCTTCCAAGCTTTTGAATCACCTTTATAATGTTATTATATTTCTAGAAGACCTAACAATGTTGATAGAATTTAATTAGAATTAATTCCGAATTTAAAAACCATGTTTTTAACTGGGGGTCGGAGGTAGGGTCGGAGTCATGATCGACCCCTGGTGCGACCACCCCTATTCTGGACTTCTCGAACACTGGGGGTTGATGCTCAATGTCTGGTAGGGTCGATTGGCCATCGACCCCCTGTGCGACCCCCTGTGGGTTTTGTTGATTTTTTTGCTTTCCGTCCATTCTTCGTGTTTGGGGTCCTATGGCTTGCTACTACAGTCCATATTACACATGTTCTACGGCCTAGAACCATGATTCATTCACCTAAATGGCTTTCATGACTTCCCCATGGTTTTTCATGAAAACCTAACCATGGGTTGATGGTTTGGGATTCTCCGAGATCATACTCTCTTCATTATCTAACCTAAAGTCTGTAAAAACTCATGGAATTAGTATCCATACCTGAGAAGAATACTCCTTCTCTGCATCTCTGCATCTCTTCTCCTTTTTGCTTTATTCTCTTCCTTGTTTCTCTTCTTTTTCCCTTCCTTCTCTTCTCTTTCTCTCAATCCAATTAGGGTTGTAAAAAGGAGTGAAAGGGGCTTAGGGACGTCCTATTTATAGAGTAAAACCTCCCAAAATATATCTCATTGAATTTAGGAAAGAGTCCAACCGAAATTAAGAAACATTGCTAAATTCTGTTTCTGGTGGCAACTGGGGGTCGATGAGGGGGTCGATGATCCCTTCGACCCCTAACTCCTAAAGTATCCGACCCCCTTTGTATAATAGTAGGTCTGACTTTCTATCTTGGGGGGTCCGACCCTCTCTTGCTGGGTATGCGACCCTCCCCATAATTTAAGTATTTTTTGGTCGATTTAATACCTGGGATCACGATCTCCTTCACGCCCTTGGTCCATTTTTCTCAACCATGATGGGTAAACCTGGTTCAATGTGGTAAGATCGGGTTAGTTTGATAGGGGTCTTACAACTCCCCCTTACTTATAAAAATTTCATCCTCGAAATTGTACGTACCTTCTGAATCAAATAAGTGAAGGTATTGCTTCCGCATAGCATTCTCTTCTTCCCATGTAATTTCTTCCATGTCTCTACTTCTCCAAGTGACCTTAACATAATAGATATCTCGATTGCGTAGTTGTTGAACCTTTTGGCTGGTGATTTCAGTTGGTGGTACTTCAAATGTCAATTCATCAGTCAATTCTGATAGATCTACTGTCAGGACATGCGTTGGGTCCTTGACATACTTCTTCAATAGGGAAATATGAAATACGTCATGCACACTTGACATAGATAGTGGTAGTGCTAATTGGTAAGCCACTTTTCTACGCTTAGCTAAAATCTCATATGGCCCGACATATCTTGGACTTAGTTTCCCTTTCCGTCCGAACCATTTTAGACCTCGCATAGGTGATACCTTCAAGAATACTTTTTCACCTATGGTGAACTCAAGATCTCTGCGTCGAGTATCTGCATATTGCTTTTGACGGTTCTGAGCTGTTCTTACCCGTTCCTTGATAATGTCGACCACCCGACAAGTCTCTTCGACAAACTCAGGCCCAACAATACTACGTTCTCCAACTTCATTCCAAAATAAAGGGGTTCGATACTTTCTGCCATACAGTGCTTCGTAGGGTGACATCTGTATAGTAGCTAGTAGATATTGTTATAAGCGAACTCGATCAGTGGTAACTTGTAAGACCCCCACGCCACGAACCCGGACTAACCTTATCTTTTGTGTTGGGACCCGTCTACATATCATGGTCGAGCCAAGTGGACCAAATGTGTGAAGAAAAACCAAGACCCAATATGAAAATTTACCCAAAAATAGTCAAAATGAGGGTAGGGTCGCTGGTTTTAACAGGTAGGTCCAACCCTCCCATCGACCCTCACCATCGACCCTCAACCATGGGTCGTAGGGTCTATGAGTTGTCCGACCCTCCCATCGACCCTCCCATCGACCCTCAGTATTCGGGAAAAACAGCACGAACCAAAAATTAGGAAACCTTCCTAATTTCGATTGGAACCTTTCCTAAACTCAATGGGACTTATTTTGGGAGGTTTTGTTCTATAAATAGGACGTCTCTAACCCTCTTTCACTCCTTTTACAACCCTAATTGGATTGAGAGAAAGAGAAGAGAAGGAAGAGAAGAAGAGAAGGAAAACTTGAAGAAAAGGCTAAGGAAGAAGAGGAAATTCAAAGGAACTCTGAATCTCAGCAAACCTAAGGTATGAACACATTCCCTATGATTTATTTAAGACTTTAGAATGGTTATTGAAGAGGGTATGACATAGAAGAAACCCAAATCATCCATCAATGGTTTGATTTCATGGAAAACCATGGAGGAGATCATTAAAACCATGTAGGTGAATAAAGTATAGTTCTAAACCATAGAACATGTATAGAATGGATTGTGGAAGTAAGCCATAGGACCCAACTATGAAAGAGAGAACGAAAGATGATATTTTCGACTCAAACCATGGAGGGTCGCACCTAGGGTCGATGGCAGATCCGACCCTAGCATCGACCCTCAGTGTTCGAGAAGTTCAGATTAGGGGGAGGGTCGCACCCAGGGGTCGATCAGGACTCCGACCCTACCTCCGACCCTCAGTTGACATAATGGTTTTTAAATTGAGAATTAATTCTAATTAAATTCTATCGACTTTGTTTGGTTTTCTAGCAATATAATAACAATATAAAGGTGATTCTAAAGCTTAAAAAAGTATCTATTAGCAAGCTAAGGTGAGGAAACAGAACTCTAAACTAATTGGTTAATAACAAACTGTTTTCCTTTTTCTTGAGTCCAATGCCATGTTTGATTCTATGCGAATATGTTTGTAATGTGCATACAAAATGTCATCCAATATTTCTATTACTTGTTCATGCATATTTGCTTTATTGTTTATAACATGATGACGATGATGATAGGAATAGCCATGTGATTGTATGTGTGTGGTTGGTGTACTTGATGCGAGCGAGTATCAGGGGAGGTGTGATGAGAACGTCAATAAATGTTAACCTTTGGCGGGTCTCAGCACTTTAGCTCTATCTCTAACTCAAGTCTTGTGCATTAGCATCGTCGTATCGCCATTACTTTAGCAGAAATATTATGTCGTAGAGTATCAGGGGAGGTGGTCTCGGTCCTTGTAGTCTCTGACTCTACCGGGGGGCCTTAGCTCTATCTCTATGGACATTCTGAGGGATGCTGGGGTGAGGCCTTGGATACACTGTTTGGCATTAGGATTGGTTAGTTGCGAGCCCACTTTGCAAGCCCTCGCTAACAGGGGCTTACGTGTTGGTATGGTATTATATAGCAATAAACGTTAACCTTTGTTGTATAATGTCATGATTAGGGTGGATGGGGACGACGATAAATGTTAACCTTCGGGCAGACTTCCACACCCTGTGTATAGAGGCGGGGTCAATGAACGTTAACCTTTGACCACCCAACCTTTCTATTGCGCATTGCAAACTATAAACCAGACCAAAGATATGAATTGAGTGCATGCATATGTATTATTGCATTTTTTTGTCTACTCACTGAGCCGTGATGTGTGCTCACCCCCTCGACGTCGAATATTTTTAGTTGATGATGCAGGTTTTACAGTTGAAGAATACATGAATGCTCCAGCGTACGGGAACGTGGCGACGATGAAAGCGGAAGTTGAAGTAGATACACATGACTCCTCTTGCGAGTGCAACTCATGTGTATTCGATTAAATTTTTCTTAGTTTTCTTTATTTGAATTTAATAAAGACATGTATTTGATAATTATTTATGTCTCAGTTGATACAGAATAATTTACTATTTAATATTTATATCACATTAGATTCTCAGTTCATTTTATTATAAGATTTCCGCTATTGGGTATTTACTCAGATTATGATTACGGATGTGTGGGAGTTTAGATAACGCGGGGATAGCCTACTTGAGATCCTGGATGAACCGTTGGTTTGCTAGCGGTTCATCACACCATTCTGAATAGTGCAGAATTGGGGTGTGACATAACTTTTCATCCCATGATCCTTTGAAATCAATTACACATGCTCGTAGCATATCTTCTAGAATCTGAATTATACCCTCTGACTGTCCATCTGTCTGTGGATGGAATGCAGTACTAAACTTCAATGTTGTACCCATAGCCTTTTGCAATCCTTCCCAAAACTTGGAAGTAAATCATGGATCTCTATCGGACACAATGCTCTCTGGTACACCGTATAATAGAACAATATTATCCACATACAGCTTTGCTAACCATTCCAGTGTATACTGAGGTCGTATCGGTATAAAGCGAACTGTCTTAGTCAGACGGTCTACAATCACCCAAACTGCATCAACCACTCGAGGAGTAGTGGTAATCTCATGACAAAGTCCATAGTGATGTAGTCCCATTTCCATGTTGGCTCCGGTAACGGCTGTAACAGTCCTGTGGGTCTTTATCGTTCAGCCTTTACTTTCTGACAATTTAGGCATTGGGACACGAACTTAGCTACATCTACTTTCATCCCTCTCCACCAATATAGTTTCTTTAGATCATGATACATTTTTGTACTTCCAGGATGTATCGAATAGATGGTGGTATGGGCTTCTTTCATCAATCGGTGTCTAATATCCACACTTTCTGTTTCGGGCACACATATCCTTCCATTGTACTTCAGTACCTTCTCTTCATCCAAGGTGAACTCAGGGTTAGTTCTACCTTTTTTGATGTCTTCTTGCACCATTCTCAGGTAAGGGTCTGATTTGATAGCTGTCTTCACTTCATCAATTATGTCCGGTATAATCTTCAATGCAGCGAACATATTTAAAAACTGATCAATAAACCCTTGGTTGGCTGACCCATCCGTTGTATCTATCACATATTTCTCGTTGCCGTGATTGAATACCATTCTGGTAGTACACATTGTTGCAGTAGTGCTAACCTCTCCTTGAGATTTTATCATTGCCTTTCTACTCAATGCGTCTGCTACTACATTAGCTTTCCCCAGATGATACTAGATATCACAGTCATAGTCTTTCAGTAGTTCCAGCCATCTTCTTTGTCTCATATTCAACTCCTTCTGATTAAATAAATAAGTAAGACTTTTATGGTCCGACTTAATCTGAAACTTCTCTCCGTATAGGTAATGTCTCCATATCTTGACAGCATGTACAACTGCTGCTAACTCCAAATCATGAGTGGGATAGCTTTTCTCATGTGTCTTCAACTGTCTTGAGGCATAAGCAATTACTTGTTCTCCTTGCATAAGCACACATCTTAATCCCAGTCCTGACGCATTAGTGTACAGGGTAAATGGCTGTCGTGGGACAGGAATAGTCAAAATCGAAGCGGATATCAACCTGGTCTTCAATGTCTGGAAGCTCTTCTCACATTTATCCGTCCACACAAACTTTTTACCTTTTTTACTCAAACTGGTGAGAGGTACGGCAATCCAGGAATAGTCTTCTACAAATATCCGATAATAACCAACGAGACCCAGAAAACATCTAATTTCTACAATGCCCTTTGGTGCTTCCCACTTAACAATAGCCTCGATCTTGCTAGGGTCCACTTTGATTCCTTCAGCGGACCCTACATGGCCTAGGAAGGCGACTTCACTTAGCCAAAACTCACACTTGGTAAATTTGGCATATAGCTTCTCTTTCCTTAAACGCTGTAGGGCGGCGTTTAGGTTCTTAATATGGGTTTCTTTGTCCTTGGAATATACCAATATATCATCAATAAATACAATAACCGACGTATCCAACATATCGTGGAAAATCCAGTTCATAAGTTCCATGAAAGTTGCTGGTGCGTTTGTTAATCCAAAAGACATGACCAAGAATTCATAATGTCCATATCTGGTCCTGAAAGCCGTCTTAGGAATATCACCCTCTTTAATCTTCAACTAATGGTAGCCTGACCGAAGATCGATCTTAGAAAATACTTTTGCCCTTTGCAACTGATCGAAAAAGTCATCGATAGTAGATATCGATTCTTGATTGTTAGCTTGTTCAACTTCCAATAGTCGATACATAATCGAACGCTACCATCCTTCTTCTTTACAAACAATACTGGCGCACCCCATGGTGATATACTGGGTCGAATATAACCCTTGTCCAGCAGCTCCTATAGTTGCACTATCAGTTCCTTCAGTTCAGTAGGAGCCATTCTATAAGGTGCTTTTGATACTGGTGGGGCTCCAGGTGTAAGGTCTATCACAAACTCTGTTGCTCTGTCGGGTGGTAATCCTGGTAGTTCCTCTGGAAATACATCGGGATAGTCCCGCATGACATCAATATCTTCCATTCGTGGTGCTTCCTTGGTTAGGTAGACCACTGATACTAGACCCGACTGCCCCCTTCTCAAGGCACTTCTTAGCCTTTAGTGCTGAGAGTATGAGCTTGCGTTTACGGGGAAGTTTGGTTCCCGCAAAACTGAATTCTGCTCATTCTTTGTCTTTAAATGTTAATTTCTTTTCGGCGCATAGTAGGTTTGCAGAATGCCGAGCTAACCAGTCCATTCCAAAGATGACGTCAAAGTCTGCCATCCCATGTTGGATCAGGGTTGCATCTAAGGTTTTCTCGCCAATGAGAACTGGGCATGGCCCATAACCTTTCTCTAACTCCACTTCTAATCCCATCGGTGACCGTAAAAGTAGTTTGTAGTCCAATGTTTTGATGGGTAAGTTCAGCTTCTTTCCAAACGACACAGATATAAAGGAATGAATAGCTCCCGAATGAAAGAGTACTCTGGCGGGTATGCCATTTATAGGTACGATACCTGTGATTTATTTAACTTAGTCTACATGCTCGTACAATGTAATACAACTTTAAAGGTTTCGGTGATACCTGTGACCACATCGGGTGATGCGACAACATCCTCGGATGTAACAGCATATACTCGTCCTTGATGTAAGTGCTTCTTGGGCTTAGGACACTCCCTTTCCATATGTCCCGTTTGGCTGTAGTTATAACATCTTGGACCTTCAGAATTTGGCTTTGGTTGCTGTTGAGTTACCGGGGTAGTCTTGGATGCAGCAGTAAAGCCTTGAGCACGGAAGGGTTTAAATGTCTTATTGTGCCCTCCGTTATAAGCATTTAGGGTTGGCCTTTTTATCCCTCTGTTCTCTGTAAAGTAACTTTCCTTCTGGCTCTTTTCTATAACTCGAGCAATTTGGACAGCTTCATTATATATCTTCTTTTCCAAACTCAGAACGTGCTCTCTGATGCTTCCTCTAAGCTCCGTGACAAACCTACGGGTCTTAGTTTCTTCTTCTTGCATGCTAAGTGGTGTAAAGAAAAACAACTCCTCATAACGTTGTTGATATGGATCCACGGACATCTGGCCCTGATATATACTCAGGAACTCCTTCTCCATAGAATCTCTAAAGCTTCGGGGAAAATACTTCTCAAAGAAAGCTTCTTTATAAATAGCCCAAGTCAATAGGGCATGCTTGGTCAATAGATAGGCCCTAGTAGATTTCCACCAATGATGTGCATCGCCTTTTAGCATGAAGGTGGCACATAGTACCTTTTCTTCTTCTGTAATAGTCATCATAAGAAAGTTTCTCTTCATCTCGTCGATCCAGTGTGCTGGCCATAACGGATCAGACGGTTTACCGTTAAATTCCCTGGGCTTCATCTTCAAAAAATCTCTCTACCAGTCGAGAGTGATCCATCTGATTTTGGGGGTATGCCCCAAACATAGGTTGTGGATACTGATAATGAACCTGAGCTACTTCCGGACCTAGTACTGGAATCTATGCAACTGGTGGTTGAGGTGTTTGAGGTGCTGGGTGGTGGCCCACCAGTGCTGCACTGGCTTGTCCAGTCTGCATAGGTGTAGCATGTGTGGCCTGGAACATAATCCCCATTGCAACTTGTATTTTAGCCTATGCGTATTGCATTTGTTGCAGCTACGGTTGCTAACTCTGGTGGAGGGGGTGGCAAGTTTGTAGGATTCGCCTCAACCGGATTTTCTGGTGGTGCACCCTACGGATTTTCCTGTGCATATATATTTTCTTGACTAGTTTCCTCCACAGGTGGTGGTGGAACTGTATTTCGGCTCTGCCTGGTTACTCTACGCCCAGACATATTTTCTCTTGAGAATGGGGTGCCTGAAAATCATCAAATACGTGAGATAATCATTTATACTTCATATAGGCACGCTAACCGATATAAAATTTCAAAATTTTCAGCTCATTCTACGAAAAATACTGTCTTTTCTATACAGGGTCGATGGTGGGGGTGGATGATATGTCCGACCCTCAGTATTCGACCCTGGGAATAACCTGTTCTTCCCGAGAGCTGGGGGTCGATATGGGGGTCGATGGGTGTCCGACCCCCTGGTCCGACCCCTAGTTTTCTGTCAGATTCCCGAGAGCTGGGGGTCGATATGGGGTGGCTCCCTATCATCACTTACGACGCTTGCACCTGTCTGGATTTGGTACGCCAGTTCTATTGTAACCTCCAGGTGGTGGGGGATTACAATGATGTCGAGAGGGGTCATGAGCTGCGCATCACCAGCTAAGTCAAAGGGGTGAACATTTCATTCGATTTTCGATAGCTGGCTGACCTACTGGGCATTTCCTATGATGGCCCCATGATTTACTATGCTCTTAGAGAGCACCAGTTCTCCTCCACCGCGATGAGGGCTGAGATTGATAGTCAGCTTCTACGACCTGACCGTTGGCAGATGAGGGCATGCTATATGCGTCCAGCTCCATGGGTATACTGCAAGATCATTTAGCATAACCTGATCCCACAGAGTGGCCATTACGAGAGGGTTTCCCAGCTGACCCAGTATCTGTTGTACAGCATTTGCACTAGATAGCCCGTCTGCCTTCTGTACATCATTATGCGTACTATGATCACTGCTACGTTGCCCAGTCACACTGGAAACCTTCCGTACGGACGTATGATCACTGTTCTGCTTACCCACCTGGGGGTTGATTTATTAGATGAGAAGATTCAGGAGAAGTCCTTCTCATCGCCTCTAGATTGGGAGGCTATTTGCAAGATGGGCATGCAGGATGCTCAGGTCAGTGATGAGGAGAGGAACGCGATGGTGCGCCCTCTTACTCGCATTGAGATACCTGACGCTGAGGCAGCTGCCGCCGCTGCTGAAGTTTATGCGGAGCCTGCTGATGATGATGACTGTATGTACATGGATGTAGACTCGATACCACCGCCTTCACCTACGCATGCGGCTGGAGCTGGTACTTCATATGCGGCTGGTCCGTCTCATGAGGCTGGTCCTTCTCATGCGGCTGGTCCTTCACACCCCCCTTCTGATATGATGGAGATGTTGCATGAGATCAGAGAGACTCAACGTAGATCTGATCTGAGGATGGAGGAGTTACTAGACGCTTAGCATGTGAGAGTGGATGAGCTCATAGACACCCAGCGTACATCAGACATGAGGATGGGAGAGTTACTAGACGCTCAGTGGGTGAGAGGGGATGAGCTACTAGACTCCCAGCGGACATCAGACATGAGGATGGGAGAGCTCATGGAGGCTCAGCACCGGACTGATCAGCGGGTAGCCGATCTTACAGCTAGTCTGTAGACGACCCAGACTCAGATAGCCTGGTTGACAAGAGTCTACGCTGACGACTATGACAGAGATCATGAGGCGCCGCCTCCTCCTTCGCCTCGAGCTTCATGATTGTATCTTTTCACTTTCTTTGTACTACAGAGTAACTGTCCGGGTTGTGGAGTGTACTCTGTTTTAACTATGTATATACGTTTGTTTCTTTCACATTGTATTTAAATTTGTTCTTCCTTTAATAGATGCGTTATTCTCTTTTTAAATTTGGTCTCAAACATCACGTGTGCTTATAATGAGTTAGTAATACTGTTTTTACTTTTTATTTTATCTCAGTTCATAATTTGTCATGAATGTGTGCTAGTTCAACGGACAAGGCCTGAGATGCTTTGATACCAAGTTGTCACACCCCAATTCCATACTATTCAGAATGGTGTGATGAACCGCTAACAAACCAACGGTTCAACCAGGGTCTCAAGTAGGCTATATCCGTTTTATCTAAACCCCATACATCCATATTCATAATCAGAGTAAAATACACAATAGCGGAAGTCTTATAATAAAATGAACTGAGAATCTATAGTGATATTAATATCTAAATAGCAAATTATTTTGTATCAACTGAGACAGAAATAAATATCAAATACATGTCCTTAATAAATCCAAATAAAAAAAACTAGAAAAATAACTAATCGAATACACATGAGTTGCACTCGCAAGAAGAGTCATGTGTATCCACTTCCTCTTCCACTTCCATCGCCGTCACGTTTCCGTACACTGGAGCACTTACATAATCTTCAACAATTGTACTTGCATCATTAACTAAAAATATTCGTCGTCGAAAGGGTGAGCACACATCACGGCTCAGTGAGCAAACAAAACAATGCAGCAATACATATGCATGCAGTCAAATCATATCTTTGGTCCGGTTTAAAGTTTGCACTGTGCTATAGAAAGGATAGGTGGCCGCCGAACCTCTATGCATGAATGTGTGAAAATGCCCAATGAAAACGGCACCGTCGCCCCACAAGCAACCAGAATGGCACAATATACACCCCATGAAGAACGGTCATGGCAGTACCGGTTGATACCATAACAACAAATAAACCCCTGCTGGCTTGGGTTGCAAAATGGGCTCGCAACTAACCAATCCTAATGCCAAACAGTGTATCCAAGGCCTCACCCCAACATCCCTCAAAACATCCATAGAGATAGAGCTAAGGCCTCCCGGTAGAGTCAGAGACTACAAGGACCGATACCACCTCCCCTGATACTCTACGACATAATAGTTCTGCTAAGGTAATGGCGATACAACGACGTCAGTGGACATGACTTGAGTAGACCATGGCACAATATACACCCCATGAAGAACGGTCATGGTTGTACCGATTGATACCATCCCTACCCGCACCATATACACTGGCCAAACACAAACATTCGCATGCCTATTCCTATCATCATCATCATCATCATGTTATAACAATAAAGTAAATATGCATGAACAAATAATAGAAATATTGGATGACATGTTGAATGCACATACAAGCATACACGCATAGAATCAATATGGCATTGGACTCGAGAAATAAAACAGCTTATTATTAACCAGTTAGTTTAGGTCTTGTTCCCTCACCTTAGCTTGTTAATAGATCCTCTTCCAAGCTTTATAATCACCTTTATAATGTTAATATAATGCTAAAAGACCTAAAAAAGTCGATAGAATTTAATTAGAATTAATTTCGAATTTAAAAACCATGTTTTTAACTGGGGGTCGGAGGTAGGGTCCGAGTCATGATTGACCCCGGGTGCGACCACCCCTATTCTGGACTTCCCGAACACTGGGGGTCGATGCTCAGGGTCTGGTAGGGTCGATTGGCCATCGACCCCCTGTGCGACCCCCCATGGGTTTTGTTGATTTTTCTACTTTCAGTCCATTCTTCGTGTTTGGGGTCCTATGGCTTGCTACTACAGTCCATATTACACATGTTCTACGGCTTAGAACCATGATTCATTCACCTAAACGGCTTTCATGACTTTCCCATGGTTTTCCATGAAAACCTAACCATGGGTTGATGGTTTGGGATTCTCCGAGATCATACTCTCTTCATTATCTAACCTAAGGTCTGTAGAAACTCATGGAATTAGTATCCATACCTGAGAAGAATACTCCTTCTCTGCAACTCTTCTCCTTTTTGCTTTTTTCTCCTCCTTGTTTCTCTTCTTCTTCCCTTCCTTCTCTTCTCTTTCTCTCAATCCAATTAGTATGTAAAAGGAGTGAAAGGGGCTTAGGGACGTCCTATTTATAGAGTAAAACCTCCCAAAATAAATCTCATTGAGTTTAGGAAAGAGTCCAACCGAAATTAGGAAACATTCCTAATTTCAGTTTCTGGCGGCAACTGGGGGTCAATGAGGGGGTCGACGATCCCGTCGATGCCTAACTTCTAAAGTGTCCGATCCCCTCTGTAAAACAGTGGGTCTGACTTTCTGTCTTGGGGGGTCCGACCCTCTCTTGCTGGGTATGCGACCCTCCCCTTAATTTAAGTGTTTTTGGGTTGATTTATTACCTGGGATCATGATCTCCTTCACGCCCTTGGTCCATTTTGCTCAACCATGTTGGGTAAACCTGGTTCAAGGTGGTAAGACTGGGTTAGTTTGATACGGGTCTTACAGTTCTTCTCATGTGTCTTCAGTTGTCTTGAGGCATACGGAATTACTTGTTCTCCTTGCATAAGTACACATCCTAAACCCAAGCCCGACGCATCTGTATACAAGATAAATGGCTGTCCTGGAATAGGAATAGTCAAGATCGGAGTAGATATCAATCAATCCTTCAATGTTTAGAAACTCTTCTCACATTTAGTAGTCCAAACAAACTTTTTGCCCTTCTTAGTCAAACTGGTGAGTGGTATGCAATTCTGGAATAGTCTTCCACGAATCATCTATAATACCCAGCTAGACCTAGGAAACATCTAATTTCTGCAACGCTCTTTTGTGCTTCCCACTTCACAATGGCTTCAATCTTGCTTGGATCCACTTTAATTCCTTCAGCGGATACAACATGGCCTAAGAAAGCGACCTCCTTTAACCAAAACTCACACTTTGAAAATTTGGCATAAAGCTTCTCTTTCCTTAATCGTTGCAGAGCGGCTCTTAGATTCATGACATGAGTTTCCTTTTCCTTAGAGTAGACCAATATATCATCAATAAATACAATGACTGACGTATCCAACATATCATGGAATACCCGATTCATAAGTTCCATAAAGGTTGTGGGTGCGTTAGTCAATCCAAAATACATGACTAAAAATTCATAATGTCCATATCTAGTTCTGAATGTTGTCTTTGGAATATCACCGTCCTTAATCTTCAACTGATGGTATCCTGACCGAAGATCAATCTTGGAGAACACCTTGGCACCTTGCAACTGATTGAATAAGTCATCGATCCGAGGCAATGGGTACCGATTCTTGATTGTCATCTTATTCAGTTCCTGGTAGTCTATACACGGTCGAACACTACTGTCCTTCTTCTTTACAAATAATATTGGCGCTCCCCATGGTGATATGCTAGGTCTGATGTAACCTTTATCCTATAATTCCTGTAACCGTACCTTCAATTCCTTCAGTTCAATAGGAGCCATTCGATATGGTGCTTGAGATACTGGTGCGGCTCCAGGTATTAGGTCTATAACGAACTCTGTCGCTCGGTCGGGTAGTAGTCCTGGTAGTTCATCAGGAAATGCATTTGGAAAGTCACGCACAACATCAATATCCTCCATTCATGGTGGTACCTTGGTGAGGTCGACCATTGATACTAAATACCCAACTCCTCCTTTCTCGAGGCATTTCCTAGCCTTTAATGCAGAGAGGATGAGTTTTTGTTTACGGGGAAGTTTGGTTCTCGCAAAACTAAACTCCGCTCCTTCCTTGTCTTTAAATGTCAGCTTCTTTTCTGCACATAATAGGTTTGCAGAATTCCTAGCTAACCAGTCCATTCCCAAGAATACGTCAAAGTCTGCCATCTCAAGTTGAATCAAGGTTGCATCCAAATTCTTCTCTTTAATATGAACTGGACATGGACCATAACCCTTTTCTAATTCCACTTCTAATCCCATAGATGATTGTACAAGCAGTTCGTAGTCTAAAGATTTTAGAGATAGATTCAGCTTCTTTCCAAATGACACAAATATAAAAGAATGAGTAGCTCCAGAATCAAAGAGTAATCTAGTGGGTATGCCATTAATAGATACGATACTTATGATTTGTTTTAATTTAGTCTACATGCTCACAGAATGTAATACAAAATGAACGGTTCAGGTCATACTTGTGACCACATCAGGCGATGTGGCAGCATCCTCAGATGTAACAGCATAAACTCTTCTTTGTTGTAGTTGCATCCTAGGCTTAGGACATTCTCTGGAATAATGTCCCACTTGATTGCAGTTATAGCATTTTACTCCTTCATTATTTTGCTTTTGTTGCGGTTGAGCTGCTGGAGTAGTCTTGGCTGCAGCATTAAAGCCTTGAGTATGGAAGGGTTTGAATGTCCTTGTATTCCCTCCGTTGTATGAATTTCCACTTGGCCTTTTCATACCCCTATTTTGAGCAAAGTAGCTCTCCTTCTGGCTCGACTCTATTACTCGAGCAATCTATACTGCTTCGTTGTAAACATTCTTTTCCAAGCCCGGAACATGCTCGCGGATGGTTCCCCTGAGTCACATGACAAACCTTTGGGTCTTAGTATTTTCCTCTTGCATGCTTGAGGGTGTAAAGAAAAACAGCTCCTCATAACGCTGTTGGTATGCATCCACGGTCATTTGCCCCTGATGTAAACTCAGGAACTCTCTCTCCATAGAATCTCTAAAACTTATAGGAAAATACTTCTCAAAGAATGCCTATTTATATATAGCCCAGGTCAATTGGGCGTGCTTAGTTAACAGATAAGTTCGAGTGGACTTCCACTAGTGGTGTGCATCGCCTTTCAGCAATAAGGTTGCACACAGTACTTTCTCCTCCTCATTTACCGTCATCATCAGAAAATTCCTTTCCATTTCATCAATCCAGTGTGGTGGCCACAAAGGATCTGCTAGCTTACCATTATATTCTTTGGGCTTCATCTTCAGAAAACGCTCGATCAGTCAAGAGTGGTCTAGCTGATACGGAGCAGAGGCCCCATATATAGGTGGTTGATAATGGTAACTGCCTTGAGCAAACTCAGGATTCTGTACTTGGTCGGCATGACTGGTGTTTGAGATGCGTGGGGTACCATGTTACTTCCCCCTAGTATAATGCTGGCTTGCCTTGCTGGCATAGGTGTTATATGGGCAGTTGGAGAAGCCATCCCTATAGCAGCTTGCATATTGACTTGCACCTGTTCTATTTGCTGCAGCTGTTGTTGTAAGTTCATTACGACTGTGGCCAAATCTGTAGGTGGGGCTGGAAAGTTTGTAGGATTTGTCTGGCCACTAGTTACTGGTGGTGCCGTATTCAGATTCTCCTATGCTTCAAGATTTATATGGCTGTCTTCCTCCACAGGTGATGGTGGTGGAATTGGGTTACGGCTTTGTCTGGTCACTCTTCGCCCAGCCATTTCCTGTTCTGGTGGTGGTAGTGTCTGTAAACAATCATAGCACATGTGAGGCAATCAATATAAGTTGTTCTCAAGTCAAAATCCAACTAATCAATATAAATTTCAAATTTTTCACATCATTCTGACAAAATACTGTATTTTCCATCGTAGGGTCGATGGTAGGGTCGGTCCTTATGCGACCCTAGGGTATGCTACCGTGATAAACACTATCAGCTTACCGAGAGCCTAGGGTCGATGGTAGGGTCGGTATATGTCTGATCCTAGGTCCGACCCCTGGTTCTCTGTCAGATCACCGAGAGGCTAGGGTCGAGGGTAGGGTCTGGCGTAGGGTTGCACATTTTGGTATTATTCTGCGACCGTACGATCCAGAATCAGGTTTGTAAACCCAATTTTGGATTCATTTCCCATTCTTTCTCCTTTCTTCCAACTCAACCCATTTCCTGGAGTTGCTACAATATCGACGCCTAGTGTTTGGGGATCATATCTTCCGTTCGTGACTCCCGCTCCTTCTCTTCAGGTATGCTCTCTACTGTTTCACATTTTTTAAGCTTTTTAAACTAGATTTTTGTCCATTTACATTCTTTTCTTCAAATTAAACTTTTTCTAACCGTAAAAATTTAATTTTTATTGGGGGCTTTTGCTATTGGTCACCCAATGGATGAAAGCCCTAAAAAATATTTGAGTTTCATCGGTTGGTTATCGAGAAACTTGAAATTTTCTATTTTTGACTTAATTTTTGAGATTTTTTGAATTAATTGAAATTTCTTCTAATTCAATCTTTTCAAAATTAAATTTCCAACTATATGAGCCTTGTAGGATGGTTTAGAACCTATGTAAGTCCTCCTGCCCAAGTGTATGGGTGAAAAGTGAGGCTTTTAACCAATTTATGCCATTATAATATCGAAATTTTTGGGTTTTTCACCATTACTGATTTATTATTTGTTTTTCTTTGTTTTGACAGATAACATGGCTCGTACCAAGGTGCCTAGGGCTCATGACCTCGTTCGTTTCCACTCCAACGAGGCCGAAGCTCAGTATGCTCGCTATGAGCGTAAGAAAGTAGAGGGGGGTTGCTGTGTGGACTTGGCTAGTCTAGCCTTGTTCAACATGAAGGGGGCATTTGGTGACATGGGCTGTCTCCCTGTGATCACCTATGACGCATGTACCCATCCGGATTTGGTGAGACAGTTCTATTGAAATCTCCAAGTAGTGGGGGATTGCAATGACATAGAGAGGGGTAGGGAGCTCAGGATCATGAGCTACGTCGAAGGGGTAGAGGTTTCCTTTGACTGCCAGTAATTGGTTGATCTTTTGGGCATATCAAATGATGGCCCTTTGGTGTATTGTGCTAATAGGGAGCCCCATTTCCTTTCTTTGGAGATGCGTGCTGAGATTGACAGTCAGCTTATCAGAGTTGATCGCTGGGAGATGAAAGCGATCAACCTACGTCCAGAGCCTCGGGTGTACTGCAAGATCATCCAGCACAACCTGATACCCTAGAGTCGACACTATGAAAGGATCTCCCAATTGACCCAGTATGTCCTCTACTGCATTTGCACTAGGCAGCTTGTCTGCCTACCTTACATTATCCTTAGAACGATGATCCATGCTACGCTGCCTGGTCAGAAAGGCAACCTGCCCTACGGACGTCTAATCACTACTCTGCTCACCCGCCTAGGCATTGATTTAGTGGATGAGAGGATTCAGGAGAAGACCTTCTCATCGATTCTGGACTGGGAGGCCATCTGTAGGATGGGTATGCGGGATGCTCAGGTCAGTGATGATTAGAGGAACACTCTGGTGCGTCCTCATAATAGAGGAGAGGTAGCAGACGCTGAGGCGGCAGCAGCAGCAGCAGTCAGAGCAGGGGTTCACGGGGTTGATGCTGAGGATGAGAATCATATGTATATGGATGTAGACGCTATACCTCCTCCATCACCTCCACATTTTACTGGAGCAGGTCCATCTCGGGCTCCTTCGTACATGGCTGGTCTTTCGCACCCACCATCTGATGATATGATGGGAATACTACGTGAGATCAGGGAGGCTCAGCGCGTGACAGACCTGAGAGTTGGAGAGCTTCTAGATGCTCAGCGTGGGTCTGATCAACGGATGGTCGAGTTGAAAGCTAGTCTCCAGACGACCCAGACTCAAGTAGCCTGGTTGACTAGAGTATATGCTGAGGATTACGATAGAGATCGCGAGGCACCTCTTCCTCCATCACCTCCAGCTCCATGATGTATATTTTCTTTTTATCTGTTTCTTTTGTACTATAGAGTAACTGTCCGGGTTGTAGACTGTACTCTGCTTTGGATATGTATAAACGTGCTTTTTATTTCATGTATATAAGACTTGTTTCTCTTTTTAATATATGCATTATTCCCTTTCTTAATTTTGGTCTCAAACAACATAGGTGCTTACAGTGTGTTCTTATTAAAACTTTTAAATTTTGTCCTAACACAATTCACGAACTTTTGTGGAAATATATTGGTTTAATAGACAGGGCCTGAGAGCTCTGATACCAAGTTGTCACACCCTAATTTTGTACTATTTAGAATGGTGTGATGAACCGCTAATTAACCAACGGTTCAACCAGGATCTCCGTTTGCTTAAACCATACACATCCATGACAATAATTAGAGTAAATACACAATAGCAGAAGTCTTTATACTAATGAACTGAGAGTCTAACAATTATAAAATAATAAATTATCTAAATATTCTCCATTGACTAAGACATAAAATAAAATATTTAATCAATTACATCGTCTGTATAAATTGAATAAAATTCTAATCGAAAACACTAGAGTTGCACTCGCATGACGAATCATGCGACTCCACCATAACTTCAGTGTCCGTCGCGGCCGCATGTCCATACGTAGGAGCATTCATATGGTGTTCAACCGTGGTACATGCATCATCAACTAAAAACATTCGACATCAAAAGGGTGAGCACACATCATGGCTGAGTAAGCAAACAAAAGAATGCAACAAACAAATGCATACATTCAACTCATATCTTTGGTCCGGTTCATAAGTTTGCAATGTGCTATAGAAAGGTTTGGTGGCCGCCTAACCTCTATAAACAGGGTGTGTAAGCCCACCCAACGGATCAAACACCATTGTCGTCCACATCTACCCCACCATGGAATAGAGATGGAGCTAAAGTCCTTAGGACCGCATCGCATCACACTTCCCCTGATGCTCTACCCATACCAACACGTAAGCCCCTGTTGGCGAGGGCTTGCAAACTGGGCTCACAACTAACCAATCCTAATGTCAAACAGTGTATCCAAGGCCTCACCCTAGCATCCCTCAATACGTCCACAGAGATAGAGCTAAGGCCCCCCAACAAAGTCAAAGACTACACGGTCAGAGACCACCTCCCCTGATGCCTTACGACGTAATAGTTCTGCTAAGGTAATGGCGATACGACGATGTCAATGGACAAGACTTGAGTAGAGATAGGGCTAAAGTGCTTAGGACCTCACCGCATCACACTTCCCCTGATGCCCTACTCGCATCAAGTATACTAACCACACACAAACATTCACATGTCTATTCCTAGCATCATCATCATCATCATGTTATAAATAAACTGAATTAAATATGTACAAACAGTAATAATAGGAATAGTAGATGACATGTGATATGCACATTACAATCATACAATCATACAATCATACAATCATACATGGTATTGGACTCAATAAACGAAAACCGTTTATTATTACCCAATTACTTTAGGTGTTGTTCCCTCACCTTTGATTGAGTGTAGATCCTCGTTCAAGCATTATAAATCACCTTTAAATCACAAGAAAGGCCTAACAAGTCGATTGATTTTAATTAGAATTAATTCCAACAAATTTAGACTAACTAAAATCATAGGGTCGCAGGTAGGGCAGCACCTGGGGTCGGTTACTAATCGACCCTAGGGTGTAGGGTCGGACGTGGGGTCGGTTACCAATCGATCCTACGTGCGACCACACCCTCCTTGGGACTTCCTGAGGGCATGTGGTTGATCCTGTGGTCTTGTAGGTCCATTCTAAGATTGTTCTTGGCTCATAACTATGATTTTACACACTTTCCATTGCCTATGATGATTACTTCCATGGATTCCATTGGAACTTGTCTATAGATGGATGATTTGGGTTTGTCATAATCCTAACTTCTTCCTAATCTATTCTAGGCTCTTACTTTATGAAGGGACTTAGATTCATACCAGAAGTTGGCTGAGATTCAGAGGTTTCTCTGAACTTCCTCCTCTTCCTTAGTCTTTTCATCAAGTTTCCTTCTCTTTTTCTTTTCCTTCTCTATCTCTTTTCTCACTTTCAATTAGTGTGCTAAAAGGAGTGAATGAGGCTAAGTGGCGTCCTATTTATAGAGAAAAACCCTCCAAACCCCTTGGAATTAGGAAAGTTTCCTAATTTACGATTTCTATTTGAAATCGTAGGGTCGGACTTAGGGTCGCAGGATCCGTCGACCCTACGTTTTTCTAGTCATGCGACCCTACGACTAGAAAATCATAAGTTGGACTTCTGTTGAGGTGGGGTCCTACCTGTTCAGGCATGCGACCCTATTTTCACATTTACTATTTTGGGGTCAGACTCATACCTGGTCTTGTGATTTTCTTCACGCACTTGGTCCACTTGGCTCGACCATGATAGGTAGACCTAGTACAAGGTGGTAAGACCGGATAGTTTGATACGGGTCTTACAGGTAGACCTGATATAAGGTGGTAGGACCAGTTAGTTCAATACAGATCTTACAACTCCCCTTCTTATTAGAAATTTCACCCTTGAAATTTACACATACCTTCTGAGTCAAAAAGGTGAGGATATTGCTTTCGCATAGCATTCTCTTCTTCCCATGTGATTTCTTCTATATCTCGGCTCCTCCAAGTGACCTTAACATAATAAATGTCACGATTACATAGACGTTAAACCTTTCGGCTGGTAATTTCAGTCGGTGCTACTTCGAATGTCAAATCATCATTTAGATCTGGTCGATCCGCTGTTAAAACGTGTGTTGGATCTCTGATGTACTTCTTCAATAATGAGACATGAAATACATCATGTACACTTGACTTAGATGGGGGTAATGCTAACTGATATGCCACATTTCCACATTTAGCTAGAATCTCATATGGCCCGACATATCTTGGACATAGCTTCCCTTTCTGTCCGAATCATTTTAAACCTCGCATAGGTGATACATTCAAGAATACCTTATCACCTACAATGAATTCAAGGTCTCGACGTCGAGTATCTGCATATTGTTTTTGATGATTCTAAGTTGTTCTATGTCACACCCCAATTCCTCACTATTCAGAATGGTGTGATGAACCGCTAAAAAATCAACGGTTCAGCCAGGATCACTAATAGGTTGTGTCCTTTTAAAATAAACCAAACACATCTACAACCATAATCAGAATAACTACACAATAGCGAAAGTCTTAATAATAAATGAACTGAGAAATCTAACTGTGATAATCATAAATAAAATATCAAATTATATTGTATCAACCAAGACATAAGTAAATAAAGTATCAAATTACATTTCCTTAATAGTTCAAATAAAATCTAATAAAAAACGCATGAGTTGCACTCGCATGAGGAGTATGTGTCTCTACTATGTCTTCAGCCTCCATCGCAGCAATGTGCCCGTACATAGAAGCATTCATATAGTCTTCCATAGTGGTACCTACATCATCAACTAAAAATATTTGACGTCGAAAGGGTGAGTACACATCACGGCTCAGTGAGCAAACAAAACAATGCAACAAACCTATGCATGCATTCAATTCATATCTATGGTTTGGTATATAAGTTTGCAATGTGCTATAGAAAGGTTCGGTGGCCGCCTCACCTATATACATAGGGTGTGTAAGCCCACTCAACGGATCAAACACCATTGTCGTCCACATCCACCCCAACATGGAATAGAGATAGAGCTAAAGTGTCCGGATCAAACACCGCATAACACTTCCCCTGATGCCCTACCCATACCAACACGTAAGCCCCTGCTGGTGAGGGCTTGCAAACTGTGCTCGCGACTAACCAATCCTAATGTCAAATAGTGTATCCAAGGCCTCACCCTAGCATCCCTCAATACGTCCATAGAGATAGAGCTATGGCCCCCCGGCAGAGTCGAAGACTACACGGTCTAAGACCACCTCCCCTAACACCCTACGACGTAATAGTTCTGCTAAGGTAATGGTGATACGACGATGTCAGTGGACAAGACTTGAGTAGAGATAGAGCTAAAGTGCCCGAATCAAACACCGCATAACACCTCTCGTGATGCCCCACTCACATCAAGTACACTAACCACACACAAACATTCACATGTCTATTCCTAGCACCATCATCATCATCATGTTATAAATAAAATAAAATTAAATATGCATGAACATTAATAGCAGGAATATTGGATGACATGTTGAATGTACATTATAAGCATAGACACATAGAATCAATCATGGCATTGGACTCAAGAAAATAAAAAAAATAATTTATTATTAGCCAATTAGTTTAAGTCTTGTTCCCTCACCTTTGCTTGAGTGTAGATCCTCTTTCAAGCTTTAAGAAACACTTTTATATCAATAGGAAAATCTAACAAGTCGATAGATATTAATTAGAATTCATTCTGATAATTTTAGACTTGCTATTAAGCGAGCGTCGCAGGGTGGGTCGCAGGTAGGGTAGCAGTTTACTGCGGCCCCCAGGGTAGGGTCGATGTCAGGGTCGGATTTTCCATCGACCCTGGGTGCGACCACCCCATCCCTGGACTTCTCGAATGCTGGGGGTCGATCCTGTGGTCTAGAAGGGTCGATTCCCAATTGACCCCACGTGCGAACCCCCGTGGTTTGAGTCAAGAATTTCATCCTACAGTCCATTCTTTCATGTTTGGGTCCTATGGCTTACTTTCACAATCCATTCTATGCTTGTTCTATAGCTTAAAACTCTAGGTTTCTTCCTTACCTTGCCTATCATGATTTCCTCCATGGATTTCATTGAAATCATCCCATGGATGGATGATTTGGGTTTCCCCTAAGTCATACCCTCTTCATAAACTATTCTAAGGTCTTAAGTCATTAATCAAAACATACTCATACTTTAGATTTGTTGAGATTCAGAGGTTTCTCTGAATTCTTCACATTAGTCTTCTTCTCCAACTTTCCTTCCCTTCTCCTTCTCTTCCCTTTCTCTCACTTTATATTAGGGTTTCAAAAGGAGTGAAAGAGGCTTAGGGACGTCCTATTTATAGAGGAAAACATCCCAAAATAAGTCCCATTGAGATTAGGAAAGAATTCCCTTGAAATTTGGAAAGTTTCCTATTTACGGTTTCTGTCGGCAAAGAGGGGGTCGATGATCCCGTCGACCCTCAGGTCTAAATTATCTAACCCCCAGTTAAAATATCAAGGGTCTGACTTCCTAATGAGGGGGGTCCGACCCTGCCTATCTGGGTATGCGACCCTGCCCTTTATTTTACTATTTTTGGGTCAGTTTAATACCTGGTTTCACCATTTCCTTCACGCACTTGGTCCATTTGGCTCGATCATGATAGGTAGACCTGGTACAAGGTGGTAAGACCGGTTAGTTCGATACGGGACTTACAACTCCCCCTACTTATAAAAATTTCATCCTCAAAATTGTACATACCATCCGAGTCGAATAGATGATGGTATTGCTTTTGCATAGCATTCTCTTCTTCCCATGTGATTTCTTCTATATCTCTGCTTCTCTAGCTGACTTTAACATAATAAATGTCACGGTTGCATAGTCGTTGCACCTTTCAGCTGGTGATTTTAGTTGGTGCTAATTCAAATGTCAAATCATCAGTCAAATCAGGTAGATCTACTGTCAAAATGTGTGTTGGATCTCTGACACTTCGAGGAATACCTTATCATTAGTTTCCCTTTCTATCTGAACCATTTCAAACCTTGCCTAGGTGACACTTCGATGAATACCTTATCACCTACGGCGAATTCAAGGTCTCGGCATCTAGTATCTGCATATTGCTTCGGACGATTCTGAGCCATTCTTACTCTTTCTTTGATAATGTCAACTACTTGACATGTCTCTTCAACAAATTCCTGTCCAACAGTACTATGTTCTCCAACTTCATTCTAGAACAAAGGAGTTCGACACTTCCTACCATACAGTGCTTCATAGGGTGACATCTGTATAGTAGCCTGATAGCTATTGTTTTAAGCGAACTCAATCAGTGGTAACTTTTCGTCCCATGATCCTTTAAAATCAATTACACAAGCTCGGAACATGTCTTCTAGAATCTGAATGGTGCGCTCCGATTGTCCGTCTGTCTACGGATGGAATGCAGTACTGAACTTCAATGTTGTACCCATAGCCTTCTGTAATCCTTCCCAAAACTTTGAATTAAATCATGGATCTCTGTCAGACACAATACTTTCAGGTACGCCGTGTAATTTGACAATATTATCCACATAAAACTTAGCTAACCTCTCCAGTGTATACTGAGGTCGTATAGCTATAAATCGAGCTATTTTAGTCAGTCGGTCTACAATCACCCAAACTGCGTCAACTACTCGGGGAGTCAATGGTAACCCTGTGACGAAGTCCATAGTGATGCAGTCCCATTTCCATGCTGGTTTTGGTAACGGCTGTAACAGTCCTGCTGGTCTTTGTCGTTCAGGTTTCACCTTCTGACAATTTAGGCATTGAGACACGAACTTGGCTATATCTTCTTTCATTCCTCTCCACCAATATAATTCCTCTCCACCAATATAATTTCTTTAGGTCATAATACATTTTTGTACTTCCAGGGTGTATCGAATAGGTGGTGGTATGGGCTTCCTTCATTAGTCTGTGTCTAATGTCCAAACCTTCTGTTTTAGGTATACATATTCTTCCTTTGTACTTCAGTACTCTTTCATCATCTAAGGTGAACTCAGGAACAGTCCTACCTTTTTCGATGTCTTCTTGTACCGTTCTTAGATAAGGGTCTGATTTAATCATTGTTTTCACTTCATCAAGTATATCGGGTACAATCTTCAATGTGGCGAACATATTTGCAAACCAATGGAGATTCACCCGGTGCATCTATCACAAACTGTTCATTACCGTAATTGAATACTTTTTCGATAGCACACAGTGCAGCAGTGGTGCTAACCTCCTCTTGAGATTTCATCATTGCCTTTCTACTCAGTGCGTCAGCAACCACATTAGCTTTCCCCGGATGATACTGGATATCACAATCATAGTCTTTCAATAGTTTCAGCCATCTTCTTTGTCTCATATTCAACTCCTTCTGATTAAAGAGGTAAGTAAGACTCTTATGATCTGATTTAATCTGAAATTTCTCTCCGTACAAGTAATGTCTCCATATTTTGATAGCATGTACTACTGCCGCTAATTCCAAATCATGAGTGGGATAATTTTTCTCATGTGTCTTCAATTGTCTTGAGGCATAAGCAATTACTTGTTCTCCTTGCATAAGTACACATCCTAATCCCAATCCTGACGCATCAGTGTACAAAATAAATGGCTCTCCTGGAATCAGAATGGTCAAGATTGGAGCTGATATCAATCTGGCCTTCAATGTTTGGAAGCTCTTCTCGCATTTATCAGTCCAAACAAACTTTTCGCCCTTCCTAGTCAAACTGGTGAGAGGTACAGAAATTTGGGAATAGTCTTTCATAAATCATCGATAATACCCAGCTAGACCTAAGAAACTTCTAATTTTTGCAACGCGCTTCGGTGCATCCCACTTTACAATAGCTTCGATCTAGCTAGGGTCCACTTTAATTCCTTAAGTGGATACAACATGGCCTAGAAAAGTGACTTCCTTTAGCCAAAACTCACACTTTGTAAATTTAGCGTGGAGCTTCTCCTTCCGTTATCACTGCAGAGCGGCGTTTAGATTCTTAATATGAGTTTCCCTGCCCTTGGAGTAGACCAATATATCATTGATGAATACAATAACCGACGTATCCAACATATTATGGAATACCCGATTCATAAGTTCCATAAAGGTTGCTGGTGCGTTCGTCAATCCAAAAGACATGACCAAAAATTCATAATGTCTATATCTGGTCCTGAATGTTGTCTTGGGAATATCACCATCCTTAATCTTCAGCTCATTGTAACCTGACCGAAGATCGATCTTGGAGAACACTTTGGCACCTTGCAACTGATCAAACAGGTCATCAATCCGAGGCAATGGATACCGATTCTTGATTGTCAGTTTATTCAGTTCTCGGTAGTCTATACACAATCGAACACTACCGTCTTTCTTCTTTACGAATAATACTGGCGCTCCCCATGGTGATATGCTAGGTCGGATGTAACCCTTGTCCAGCAATTCTTGTAGTTGTACTTTTAATTCCTTCAGTTCAGTAGGAGCCATTCGATAAGGTGCTTTAGATACTGGTGCGGCTCTGAATATCAGATCTATAACAAACACTATAGCGCGGTCGGGTGGTAGTCCTGGTAGTTCTTCAGGGAATGCATTTGGATAGTCACGCACGACATTAATTTCCTCCATTCGTACTTCTTTGGTAAGATCGACCACAGATACTAGATACCCAATTATTCCTTTCTCAAGGCACTTCCTAGCCTTTAATGCAGAGAGTATGAGCTTTCGTTTATGGGGAAGTTTGGTTCCCGCAAAACTGAACTCTGCTCCTTCCTTGTCTCTAAATGTCAGCTTCTTTTTTGCACATAATAGGTTTACAAAATGCCAAGCTTACCAGTCCATTCCCAAGATGATGTCAAAGTCTGTCATCTCAAGTTGGATCAAGGTTGCATCCAATGTCTTCTCGTCAATAAGAACTGGACATGGTCCATAACCTTTATCTAATTCCACTTCTAATCCCATAGGCGATCGTATAAGCAGTTTGTAGTCTAAAGATTTGAGGGGTAGATTTAGCTTCTTTCCAAATGACACAGATATAAAAGAATGAGTTGCTCCTGAATCAAAGAGTACTCTGGCGGGAATGCCATTAATAGGTACGATACCTGTGATTTGTTTTGATTGTGTCTACATGCTCGCAAAATGTAACACAAAATGATAAGATTCAGGTAATACCTGTGACCACGTCAGGCGATGCGGCAGCATTCTCAGATGTAACCACGTAAACTCTGCCTTGTTGTAGTTGCTTCTTGGGCTTAGGACATTCCTGGAAATAATGTCCCACTTGATTGCAGTTATTCCATTTTAACCCTTCATTATTTGGCTTTTGTTGGTATTGAACTGCTGAAGTAGTCTTGGCTGCATCATTGAAACCTTGGGTACGAAAGGGTTTGAATACCTTGGTTTTCCCTCCATTGTAAGAATTCCCATTTGGCCTTTTGATTCCTCTATTTTGAGCAATGTAGCTCTCTTTCTGGCTCAACTCTATTACTCGAGCAATTTGTACAGCTTCATTGTAGATTTTTTTTTCAAGTCCAAGAACATGTTCATGTATGCTTCCCCTAAGTCCCATGACGAACCTTCGGGTCTTTGTATATTCCACTTGCATACTGACTGGTGCAAAGAAAAACAGCTCCTCATAACGCTGTTGATATGCATCGACAGTCATCTGTCCCTGATATAAACTCAGGAACTCCTTCTCCATAGAATCGCTGAAACTCCAAGGAAAATACTTTTCAAAGAATGCCTCTTTATATATATTCCAAGTCAATTGGGTGTGTTTTGTCATCAGATACGTCCGTGTGGACTTCCACCAGTGGTGTGCATCGCCTTTCAGCATGAATGTTGCACACAATAGCTTCTCTTCCTCATTCACTGTCATCATCGTGAAGTTTCTGTCCATCTCATCGATCCAATGTGCTGGCCACAACGGATCAGCTGGCTTACCACTATACTCCTTGGAATTCGTCTTCAGAAAATGCTCCACCAGTCTGGAGTGGTCTAGTTGATGCAGGACATAAGCCCCATACATAGGTGGCTGGTATTAATATCCACCTGGAGCTACTTTAGGGTTTTGTACTTGAGCCTGCATAATGGGAGTCTGAGGTGCGTGGGGTACTGTGTTACTTCCCCCTGGTACTGTACTTACCTGTCCTACTGGCATCGGTGTCATCTGTGCAGCTGGAGAAGTCATGCCTTTGGTAGCTTGCATAGTAGCTTGTGCCTGTCGTATTTGCTGTAGCTGTTGGGCCAAATTCATTACGGCTGTAGCCAGGTCTCTAGGTGGAGTTGGCAGATTTGTAGGATTTGTCTGCCCATTAATTACGGACGGTGCCGTGTTCGGATTCTCCTGTGTTTCCGGGTGTATATGGCTGTCTTCCCCCACAGGTGGTGGTGGTGCAATAGAGTTACGGCTTTGTCTGGTCACTCTGCGTCCAGCCATTATTTGTTCTGATAGTGGGAATGCAGAATACGTGAGGCAATCATTATATACTTCATTCTCATATTTAAATCCACTAACCAATGATATTTTCAAATTTTTCAGATCATTCTGTCAAAAATACTGTATTTTTCATTGCAGGGTCGATGGTGGGGGTCGATGGATGTCCGACCCTCAGGTATGTGACCCTGATCATTGATTCTTACCGAGAGCCGATGGTCGATGAGGGGGTCGATGCATGTCCATCCCTGGGATCGACCCCTGGTTCTCTGTCAGATCACCGAGAGCTGAGGGTCGATGAGGCGGTCGGAGGGGGGTCAGATGTTTTGGTCGAATTCTCCGACCCTCGGACTAAAAATCAAGTTTTTAATCCCGATTTTGAATCCATTTCTCATTTTTTCTCTTCCTTTCCGACTCGGCTCGTCCCTTTGAGTTGCTACAGTGACAACTCTAACCCATTGGTGATATTTGCTTCTCATTTCGACGTCTACTCCTCTTCTATAGGTATGTTCTCTATTGTTTTTAGGGTTTCTTAACTAGGGTTTTTCTCATTTATATCGTTTTCTTCAAATTAAACTTTTTTCAATCGTAAAACTTCAATTTTTATTGGGGGCTTTTGTTGTTGGTGACTCAATGGATGAAATCCCTCAAAAATATTTGAGTTTCATCGGTTGGTTATCGAGAAACTTGAAATTTCCCATTTTTGCCCTAATTTGTCGAAATTTTTGAATTTCTTGAAATTTCTTCAAATTAGATCTCTTTAGATAAAATTTCCAACTGTATGAGTCTTACAGAATTGTTTAGAATCTTTATAAGTCCTCCTGCCCACGTGTATGGGTGAAAAGTGAGGCTTTTGACCAATTTATGTCGTTATAATGTCAAAATTTTTGGGTTTTTCATCTTTACTAAGCCAGTATATGTTTTTCTTTGTTTTTGCAGATAGTATGGCTCGTACCAAAGTACCCAGGGTTCACGACCCAGTCCGCTTCCCTTCTAATGAGGCTGAGGCACAGTATGCCCCCTACTCTCGTAAGAAGGTAGAGGGAGGTCGCCGGGTGGACTTGGCTAGCCTGGCCTTGTTTGATGTGGAGAGAGCTTCTGGTGACATGGTATGGCTTCTTGTGATCGCCTATGACGCCTGCACTCGGCCAGATTTGGTGAGACAGTTTTACTGTAATCTCCAAGTGGTGGGGGATTACAACGATACTGAGAGGAGTAGAGAGCTCCGGATCACTAGCTACATCAAGGGAGTCGAGATTTCTTTTGATTATAGATAGCTAGCCGACTTGTTGGGCATTTCATACCACGGCCCCTTGGTGTTCTGTGCTCCTGGAGAGCCCCAGTTCTTTTCATTGGAGATGAGGGCTAAGATTGACCGTCAGATCATCAAAGAGGATCGCTGGGAGATGAAAGCGATCTACCTTCGTCCAGAGCCTCGGGTGAACTGTAAGATTATTCAGCACAACGTGATACCTTAGAGTGGGCACTACGAGAGGATCTCTCAGTTGACCCAGTTCCTGCTATACTGTATCTGCACTTGGCAGCCTGTTTACCTCCCTTACATCATTATGCGGACGATGATCAGTGCCACATTGCCCGATCATATTGGCAACCTGCCTTATGGACGCATGATCTCTATGCTGGTTACCCGCCTGGGTGTTGACATGGTGGATGAGAGGATTTAGGAGAAATCCTTCTCATCACCTCTGGATTGGGAAGCCATCTGTAAGATGGGCATGCAGGATGCCCAGGTCAGTGATGATGAGAGGAATGCTCTGGTGCATCCATGTACTCGAGTGGAGTTGGCTGACGCTGAGGCAACAGCAACAGCCGCTGGAGCAGGGGTTCATGGGGGTAATGATGATCGTTCGTACATGGATGTAGATTCCATACCTCCTCCATCACCTACTCATGCTACGGGAGCTGGTCCTTCTTATGCAGCTGGTCCTTCACATGCAGCTGGTCCTTAACACCTACCTTCTGATGACATGATGGGGATATTGCCAGAGATCAGAGAGTCTCAGCGCATATCTGAACTGGGGATGGGAGAGCTTTTAGATGCTCAGTGCATGTCTGATCAGCGGGTAGGAGAGCTTCTGGATGCTCTGCGCGTGACTGATCAGTGGGTGGCTGATCTCAAAGCTAGTCTCCAGATGACCCAGACTCAGATAGCTTGGTTGACAATAGTCCATGCTGAGGATTATGACAGAGACCGCGAGGCACCGCCTCCCCCATCACCTCCAGCTTCCTGATGTATTTTCTTTTTGTACTTCAGAGTAACTGTCCGGGTTGTGGACTGTACTCTGCTTTAGACTTGTATATATATACGTTTGTTCTTCCTTTGAATGTGTATAAATTTGTTTCTCAAATAACACAGATTCTTATATTGTGTTATTATTACAGCTTTTAAGTTTTTATCCTATCTCAGTTTACAAACATTTGTGGTAGTATACTTGTTTACAAGACAGGGCCTGAGAGCTCTGATACCAAGTTGTCACACCCCAATTCCACACTATTCAAAATGGTGTGATGAACCGCTCATAAACCAACGGTTCAACCAGGATCTCTAATAGGCTATGTCCTTTCAAAATAAACCATACACATCGACTACCATGATCAGAATAAATACACAATAGCAGAAGTCTTAATAATAAATGAACTGAGAAATCTAACTGTGATAATCATAAATAAAATATCAAATTATGTTGTATCAACCGAGACATAAGTAAATAAAATATGGAATTACATTTCCTTAATAATTCAATATAATCGAAAATGCATGAGTTGCACTCGCATGAGGAGTCATGCGTCTCTACTATGTCTTCAGCCTCCATCGCAACAACGTGCCCATACATAGAAGCATTCATATAGTCTTCCATAGTGGTACCTACATCATCAACTAAAAATATTTGACGTCAAAAGGGTGAGTACACATCACGGCTCAGTGAGCAAACAAAACAATGCAACAAACCTATGCATGCATTCAATTCATATCTATGGTTTGGTATATAAGTTTGCAATGTGCTATAGAAAGGTTCGGTGGCCGCCTCACCTATATACATAGGGTGTGTAAGCCCACTCAACGGATCAAACACCATTGTCGTCCACATCCACCCCAACATGGAATAGAGATAGAGCTAAAGTGTCCGGATCAAACACCACATAACACTTCCCCTGATGCCCTACCCATACCAACACATAAGCCCCTGCTGGTGAGGGCTTGCAAACTGTGCTCGCGACTAACCAATCCTAATGTCAAACAGTGTATCCAAGGCCTCACCCTAGCATCCCTCAATACGTCCATAGAGATAGAGCTATGGCCCCCCGGCAGAGTCGAAGACTACACGGTCTAAGACCACCTCCCCTAACACCCTACGACGTAATAGTTCTGCTAAGGTAATGGTGATACGACGATGTCAGTGGACAAGACTTGAGTAGAGATAGAGCTAAAGTGCCCGAATCAAACACCGCATAACACCTCTCGTGATGCCCCACTCGCATCAAGTACACTAACCACACACAAACATTCACATGTCTATTCCTAGCACCATCATCATCATCATGTTATAAATAAAATAAAATTAAATATGCATGAACATTAATAGCAGGAATATTGGATGACATGTTAAATGCACATTGCAAGCATACACGCATAGAATCAGTCATGGCATTGGACTCAAGAAAATAAAAAAATAGTTTATTATTAGCCAATTAGTTTAGGTCTTGTTCCCTCACCTTTGCTTGAGTGTAGATCCTCTTTCAAGCTTTAAGAATCACTTTTATACCAATAGAAAAACCTAACAAGTCGATAGATATTAATTAGAATTCATTCCGATAATTTTAGACTTGTTGTTAAGTGAGGGTTGCAGGGTGGGTCGCAGGTAGGGTAGCAGTTTACTGCGACCCCCAGGGTAGTGTCGATGTCAGGGTCAGATGTTCCATCAACCCTGGGTGCGACCACCCCTATCCCTAGATTTTTCGAATGCTGGGGGTCGATCCTGTGGTCTGGTAGCGTTGATTCCCAATGACCCCACATGCGACCCCCCGTGGTTTGAGTCGAGAATTTCATCCTATAGTCCATTCTTTCATGTTTAGGTCCTATGACTTACTTCCACAATCCATTCTATGCTTGTTATATGGTTTAAAACTCTAGGTTTCTTCCTTACCTTACCTATCATGATTTCCTCCATGGATTTCATTGAAAACCTCCCATGGATGGATGATTTGGGTTTCCCCTAAGTCATACCCTCTTCATGAACTATTCTAAGGTCTTAAGTCATTAATGGAAACATACACATACCTTAGGTTTCCTGTGATTCAGAGGTTTCTCTGAATTCTTCACTTTAGTCTTCTTCTCCAAATTTCCTTCTCTTCTCCTTCTCTTCTCTTTCTCTCACTTTCAATTAGGGTTTCAAAAAGAGTGAAAGAGGCTTAGGGACGTCCTATTTATAGAGGAGAACCTCCCAAAATAAGTCCCATTGAGATTAGGAAAGAATCCCCTTGAAATTTGGAAAGTTTCCTATTTACGGTTTCTGTGGGGTCAATGATCCCATCAACCCTCAGGTCTAAATTATCCGAACCCCAGTTCAAATATCAGGGGTCTGACTTCCTAATGTGGGGGGTCCAACCCTACCTATTTGGGTATGCGACCCTGCCCTCTATTTTACTATTTTTAGGTCAGTTTAATACCTGGTTTCGCCATTTCCTTCACGCACTTGGTCCATTTGGCTCGATCATGATAGGTAGACCTGGTACAAGTTGGTAAGACCAGTTAGTTCGATACGGGTCTTACATTCTAACTCTTTCCTTTATAATGTCGACTACTCAAAAAGTCTCTTCAACAAATTCTGGTCCAACGATACTCCGTTCACCAACTTCATTCTAAAACAGAGGAGTTCGACACTTCCTATACCATACAGTGCTTCATAGGATGACATATGTATAGTAGCCTGATAACTGTTGTTATAGGCAAACTTGATAAATGGTAGTTTTTTATCCCATGAGCCTTTGAAATCAATAACACAAGCTCGAAGCATATCTTCTAAAATCTGAATGGTATGCTCTAACTGTCCATTTGTTTGAGGATGGAATGCAGTACTAAACTTCAACGTTGTACCCATAGCCTTCTGTAATCCTTTTCAAAACTTTGAGGTAAAGCGTGGGTCTATATCGGACACAATGCTTCTAGGTACACCATGCAATCTGACAATATTATCTACATACAGCTTGGCTAACCTCTCTAGGGTATACTGAGGTCGTATAGCTATGAAGCGAGCTGTTTTTGTCAGACGATCTACAATCACCCAGACCACGTCAACTACTCAGGGAGTCAATGGTAACCCAGTGATGAAGTCCATAGTGATGCAGTCCCATTTCCATGCTGGTTCTAGCGACCGGTATTGGTTGACCTGTTTATATGATATGTTACTATCTAATGCTTTCCTTGCATTCTTTTCACAGATAGAACAAATGGCAGCTTCTCTAATACATGTTTCTTGAGACTACTCTTATGTCTCCCGATTGATCATTTAAAGCTTTCCCATACGGGTTGGACCTTTCTTTCTCAAGAGGCCAGGTGGCATAGAAGTTCAAGAGACAGCTCATCATTTCAATCATCTTCAGAGTCAGAATTGACTACGCACGTAGAATAGGAGGATGTATGAAACTAGGAGGAAGTGTATGGAAGAGACAAAGCACAGAGTTTGTGAAATCCCAAATGGGGTGATTTTCTTTTACTTATAGGACAGATTGGACTAGACTTGTCAACAAGCATATCAATCTTGGACCTAGACATGGATGACCTATCGAATATCGATAATAGAATGTTGAAACAACTAGTTCATCCAAGCGGCTCTAGTTGGGCATAACACCTTCGACGACCACCTTCAGTCGTTGTGGGAATAAATCTTCCTTCAAACCTCTAACAGCAGGACTCATCATGCCCCTCTATCAATAGGTGCAGGATGTCTACCTTTCAGCGTTCTATACAATTCTTACCCTCTTTTTCTTTTTCTTCTATTTATTCGGGTTTGGGTGTCACACCCCAATTCGATCCAACCAGAATTCGTGAGTAAACCGTCATCGAACCAACAGTTCACACCACGATCTCGAATAGGACGGTGTCCACTCATACAAACCATTGCACATAACGACAATCAGAATATAATAAGTACAGTGGAAGTCTTTAAATTAAATAAACTGAGAATCTATTGATAAATTTAAATAAAATATCTAACTATTCAAATTCAAACATAGAATATAATATCCTTACATCCACTTAATACAACTGAAAATAACTGAAAATAAATAAAAATCAAATCAAAGGTACACGCAGAAAGGGCACTCGCATGAAGCGCCATGCTCGTCCTCTCTCCCCCCGTACACCCAGAGCAGCAACATCACACCATACGCCAGAGCGTTCATATAGTCATCCACCATATAACCTGCATCAACATCTAAAAACATGTATATATACAAAGGGTGAGCTCACAACTTAGCTCAGTAAGACAATCAGACAGTTTCACAATATTATGCATGAGTAACAATCAATTTATGTTGTGGTCTAGTTTAAGTTTGCAATGTGCTATAGAAAGGTTTGGTGGCCCCCGCACCTCTATACACGAGTGTGTGGCACCGCATGGAATCACGCCACCACCGATCCACATGCACCCATCATGGAATAGAGATAGAGCTAAGATATCCCCGTACCTCCCCGATGCTCTACCCATACCAGTACCTAAACCCCTCGGTGAGGGCTCGCAAACCTGGGCTCGCAACTAACCAATCCTATATGTCATCAATGTACGCTCTATCCCGGTACAACCGTCTACGGCATAGAGATAGAGCTAGAGCGTGCGGCCGTGCTCGAGACCACAATACCTCACATCCCCCGATACCCTATTCGCAACTAACACACTAGGATAGAACAATACGCGGGTAGACCCCTATCCCCACATATCTCCCTACGGCATAGAGATAGAGCTAAAGCATCGTGGACAAGCCATCGTCGACCTCGGAGACTACAGTGCCACATAACCATGGCCAGGCCAGCATCAACAACGTACCACGACCTTCCCCTGATGCCCCACCCGTACCAAGCATGTTAAGACAGAATACTACAAAAGGTGCCAGTGTGAGGAATGATCCCAGGCCCATGCCCCACTCCACACACTAACGAAAACAATCACATGCTTAACAATCACATCCTATCAATGCATGAACAATAATAATAACTGAAAGTAAAGGATGGCATGTGAATATGCACAAACATCACATCATATACATTCAATGTTAATAACAAAGATTTACTGTCCATTAATTATTAGGTTTAGGTCAGATTCCCTTACCTGACGCTTGTTTGATAGCTTGCCCCACGTCGCAAGATCCAAATAGAAAGTCACAAAATCCTACAATATTATTAGGGTTACATTAGAATATTTTTCTTAGGGTTTCATGTTGGTTGGAAACCAACAAGGTCACAAAATACCCTCACAGAGCTGACCGGTGGCATGTACCGGTCGCAGCTCTGTGGGAAAGGTATGTACGGGCTTGGACCCAGCCTGATCCATTTGTAGGCTGATTAACCTCTTCTTGTACGAAGCTAGGCTATGAATACAAGGCTCATTTATAGGCTGGGAACCTCTTCTTGCTGAGGTGACTCATGATGAAAGGTATGTGCGGACTTGAACCCGGCTTGATCCAATTGTAGGCTGATAAACCTCTTCTTGTACGAAGCTAGGCTGTGAATACAAGGCTCATTTGTAGGCTGGGAACCACTTCTTGCTAAGGTAGAACTCATGATGCAAGGTATTCGCGGGTTTGAACCCGACTTGATCCATTTGTTGGCTGATAAACCTCTTCTTGTATGGAGCTGGGCTGTGAATACAATGCTCATTTGTAGGCTAAGAACCGCTTCATGTATGAAGCTAGGCTGTAAATACAAGGCTGGTTGCATGAGCTTGACCTCAGCTTTGATTTGTTTGGATGGAGGACTTGCTGTCTTTTCTGAGGCTCTTCTGATTGAGATTCTGAGATTGATTTTCTTGAATAAGCTAGGGCTCTGCATTTGATTTACTTATAGGCGGAGATTGACTTGATCTTTGAATGAGTTAGGGCTCTACATTTGCTTCACTAATAGGCTAAGATTGACTTGATCTTTGAATGAGCTAGAGCTCTGCACTTGATTCACTAATAGGCTGAGATTGATTTGATCTTTGGATGAGCTAGAGCTCTGCATTTGCTTCACTAATAGGCTGAGATTGATTTGAACTTTGGATGAGCTAGGGCTCTGGATTTGAGTCACTAATAGGCTGAGATTGATTTGAACTTTGGATAAGCTAGGGCTCTATATTTGATTCACTTATAGACTGAGATTGATTTGATCTTTGAATGAGCTAGGGCTCTACATTTGATTCACTTATAAACTGAGATTGATTTAAACTTTGGATGAGCTAGGGCTCTACATATGATTTACTTAAACTGAGATTGATTTGAACTTTGGATGAGCTAGGGCTCTATATTCGATTCATTTATAGACTAAGATTGATTTGAACTTTGGATGAGCTAGGGCTCCTTATTTGATTCCCTTATAGACTGAGATTGATTTTATCTTTGGATGAGCTAGGGCTCCACATTTGATTATGAAATGAGAAAGAACTCAGAAAGTCACTTTTAGGTTGAGGAATTTGCTATTGATTCTGAAATGAGCAAGAACTCAGAAGGTCACTTATAGGGTGATACTTAATGACTTATCTTTGAAGTTCATACCAACTTTGGACCTTCGGGATTGAAAATTGGAATATCCTTCTTGGAAGCTCTATGGCTATGAACCTTCAGGAATGAAAACTAGAATATCCTCTTAAGTAGCTTTGTTTCTATGAACCATTAGGATGCTCGAAAGTGACCCATACAGTAAGTTTTTGTTGACTTTGAAGTTTTAGGGTTGAAATCTGACCCATCTTGGAAGTTTCTTGAAATTGAACCTATAGTGTACTGGACATATTTGAAATGATGGTGAATTCCTTGGCAGTTTTCTCGGGTTTTTTCCCCGCTTTGTTAGTGAAGGCATAAGACATGGCATTAATGGAAATGGTGTCATGGACTTTCTTGGCATGATACCTAGATTTGGAATTTGTCATTTATGACTTGGTACTGAAAGTTTGACTTAATTTCAGCACGGTAGGGATGACTTGGTTGCTCCTTTGGAAGGGTTCCATGTAATTTGAAAGTGATGATTTTCTTCAACCAACATTGGTGTTGTTGGATTTTGGGTTGAAAGAAACTCTAGCGAAGATTTTGGACAAGAATGAGGGGAGCTTGACAAGTCTCTAACCAAAGTCATTTTATTGATTGACCTTGGTGTTAAAATGTCAAGGGACATCCGGTCAACTATGTTCTTTGATCGTGCTCTATGGTAGACCAAATTAGTAGAACAGCCAAGCGGCGATGAAATGTGACATGGATTTGGCCTTTGATCTAGGCTCATCAAAAGCTCAGGGCTTTGCAACATTGCTGTGCCAATTTTGAAAGATGAATGAACCATGGCCCCAAAGTAGGCATGAGGCGCAAAGGATTTGAAGTGTTCCTTCGGGAGAATATGGTGACCAACTCCTACCGGGTGAGCGACCACGTTGGATTTTCTTCATCAAAAAAGATTGGGAGAACCGAGAAATTGGCAAAAACCAACTTCGATGGACCTACTTCTATTGACTAGGAAAGTCAGTGACTTCAGACTAGAAAATGGATCCTAGATGTAATGCTCATGATCAAGTTCAACTCCTCTACATAGGGTATATTTATGCCCCAGTGTCTGCACGTCGCTACTATAGAAGGAGACGAGCAACCTAACAAAGTTGGAACTAGGTTGAATCTAGATTGCATCAAGAATTTGACCATGCTTCCAAGGTCAAGGGAAGATTAATTGTTGATTGCGAAAGTGACTTCTTAGATAAACCCTTATTGAATTTTGAAAAATTAGGGGGCTGATGGTTTGATGAACTTGACTAGATCCGTAACCAGGCCATGAGAATTTGCTCTCTCCCTAACATGACAAAATGATTTGAAGATAAAATTCTATTGAAAGGCAATGTTGGAGCCCAAAAGGTAAAACGGATGATGGTTTATTCTGAGTATGATTCACTGGAGAGCAAGAGGGGTTCCTTTCCTTATGGAGGGTAGACTAGGTATGACACTTGTCTACATGAACCACTGAATTTTTCTATGTAGGGCCAATGAGGGCAATGCTTTAGGGTTGCATCAGGTTGCCTATCCTCCCTGAGGTATTATGGGTTTCTCATTGAGGTTTCTTGGGTTGCTTTTCCTTCTTGAGGTTTCTTTTCTTCCCTTTATATTTTTTTGCAAACCCCATCTTGGGTTGAATAAAGAGTCCTAATATGGTGAAGATATTTCCAAAACTATGGTCTTATCCAATGGTCTGTAAGCCCTTAGGGGAAATCCGAACGGCATGACTTTCATGACAAATGGGTAGCCTTGCCCCACTGTTTAAGTTGATATCTACATGAATTAATAAGCGGACAGCTATTTGAATCATCACTAAAAGTGACCTTAGAGAAATGTAGTCCCACACCAAAATTAAAAATGATGCCGAATTATGTTTTCCTTTCTTGGAGATGTTCGGATGGAACACGTGCCCCAACAAGCTATATCAAGATTCGAATCAGTCACGATCATATACGGGCCTGAAACCTTTAGGTTTGTTGAAAAGTATTGATGTTGAAGGTCCAAGAGGACTGATGTAAAACTGTCCACATGGGTCTACCATTGGGAAAGTATTTGGTTGTTTATGTAGAATGGGTTTATCTTACCGAGAATATCCCATTTTATTGGCTTGAGAAATGAAGGGCTTATAGGAACCTTGGGAAGTCGTCGGATGTAATGAACGACAGATGAGAGTTCCAACCAGATTCATGAATTTGTACATAAGATGATGACATGATCATGATATACAATGCCATAAAAATTGATAATCAAAAGAAGGGCTTGTGATAGAGACTCCTTGGAAGGCCGTCAGATTGATAGACGGGAGAGAGAGTCTAATTATGATGAGAAATCTTTCTCTGATGATGAAGAAGTGATGAGATCGTCTCCTGTAAAGGCGGGATGTAATTGGCCAAAATAAAAGTCCGGTCCAACATGCTGTAAATCTCGAAGAACGATCGCACTTGCTTTCAGGCTTTAGTTGGAACTACCATCTTCTTGAAGTGAGAGGGAGAATTAGCTTCGTCGAGCTCCAATTCCATTCAATATCTTACTATTTTTTTTCTTTTATTTTATTTTCTTCTTTTTTTTTTTTTTGGATGTAGAGGCCACATAATGCAGTGCTTCACTTAATCGCAAAGTTGAATCAGGAGTTTCAATATTGGATTTGAATCTTCTTCTTCCAAAAATTTTCGACCAGATAGGACATCTTTGCCCCAGTTAGTACTCTGATCTTCTGTAAACATTATGAGCATTTGTGACTGCTCATCTAGATCTGATTTTATCTGAATGGTGAATCCGTATGCTCTCCTCTGGAAGTTATTCATCACCTTCTATCTGATGTGACTGCCTTCCCATTATTGATGTAGATAAAACATAGGCTTGAATTTTCTTTTCCTTTTTTTATTTTTGGGTATTCCAATGACTTCATTCTTTGATTTTGAGATTGATCATTCATCATGTATCTCTTGCTTGCAGATGATGTACTTTGTAAGAAATTTGAAATTTCTATCCTTTTGGTGGCACATCTGTCCTCCACTCATTTGTACTAATTGGTTGACCTGTTTATATGATATGTTACTATCTAATGCTTTCCTTGCATTCTTTTCACAGATAGAACAAATGGCAGCTTCTCTAATACATGTTTCTTGAGACTACTCTTATGTCTCCCGATTGATCATTTAAAGCTTTCCCATACGGGTTGGACCTTTCTTTCTCAAGAGGCCAGGTGGCATAGAAGTTCAAGAGACAGCTCATCATTTCAATCATCTTCAGAGTCAGAATTGACTACGCACGTAGAATAGGAGGATGTATGAAACTAGGAGGAAGTGTATGGAAGAGACAAAGCACAGAGTTTGTGAAATCCCAAATGGGGTGATTTTCTTTTACTTATAGGACAGATTGGACTAGACTTGTCAACAAGCATATCAATCTTGGACCTAGACATGGATGACCTATCGAATATCGATAATAGAATGTTGAAACAACTAGTTCATCCAAGCGGCTCTAGTTGGGCATAACACCTTCGACGACCACCTTCAGTCGTTGTGGGAATAAATCTTCCTTCAAACCTCTAACAGCAGGACTCATCATGCCCCTCTATCAATAGGTGCAGGATGTCTACCTTTCAGCGTTCTATACAATTCTTACCCTCTTTTTTTCTTTTTCTTCTATTTATTCAGTTTGGGTGTCACACCCCAATTCTGATCCAACCAGAATTCTGTGAGTAAACCGTCATCGAACCAACAGTTCACACCACGATCTCGAATAGACAGTGTCCACTCATACAAACCATTGCACATAACGACAATCAGAATATAATAAGTACAGTGGAAGTCTTTAAATTAAATAAACTGAGAATCTATTGATAAATTTAAATAAAATATCTAATTATTCAAATTCAAACATAGAATATAATATCCTTACATCCACTTAATACAACTGAAAATAACTGAAAATAAATAAAAATCAAATCAAAGGTACACGCAGAAAGGGCACTCGCATGAAGCGTCATGCTCGTCCTCTCCTGCCTGTACACCCAGAGCAGCAACATCACACCATACGCCAGAGCGATCATATAGTCATCCACCATATAACCTGCATCAACATCTAAAAACATGTATATATACAAAGGGTGAGCTCACAACTTAGCTCAGTAAGACAATCAGACAGTTTCACAATATTATGCATGAGTAACAATCAATTTATGTTGTGGTCTAGTTTAAGTTTGCAATGTGCTATAGAAAGGTTTGGTGGCCCCCGCACCTCTATACACGAGTGTGTGGCACCGCATGGAATCACGCCACCACCGATCCACATGCACCCATCATGGAATAGAGATAGAGCTAAGATATCCCCGTACCTCCCCTGATGCTCTACCCATACCAGTACCTAAACCCCTACTGGTGAGGGCTCGCAAACTGGGCTCGCAACTAACCAATCCTATATGTCATCAATGTACGCTCTATCCCAGTACAACCGTCTACGGCATAGAGATAGAGCTAGAGCGTGCAGGCCGTGCTGGAGACCACAATACCTCACATCCCCCTGATACCCTATCTGCAACTAACACACTAGGATAGAACAATACGCAGGTAGACCCTATCCCCACATATCTCCCTACGGCATAGAGATAGAGCTAAAGCATCGTGGACAAGCCATCGTCGACCTCGGAGACCACAGTGCCACATAACCATGGCCAGGCCAGCATCAACAACGTACCACGACCTTCCCCTGATGCCCCACCCGTACCAAGCATGTTAAGACAGAATACTACAAAAGGTGCCAGTGTGAGGAATGATCCCAGGCCCATGCCCCACTCCACACACTAACGAAAACAATCACATGCTTAACAATCACATCCTATCAATGCATGAACAATAATAATAACTGAAAGTAAAGGATGGCATGTGAATATGCACAAACATCACATCATATACATTCAATGTTAATAACAAAGATTTACTGTCCATTAATTATTAGGTTTAGGTCAGATTCCCTTACCTGACGCTTGTTTGATAGCTTGCCCCACGTCGCAAGATCCAAATAAAAAGTCACAAAATCCTACAATATTATTAGGGTTACATTAGAATATTTTTCTTAGGGTTTCATGTTGGTTGGAAACCAACAAGGTCACAAAATACCCTCACAGAGCTGACCGGTGGCATGTACCGGTCGCAGCTCTGTGGGGAAGACTAGCGACCGGTATGGGTTTTTTCCTTTCAGCCTTTACCCTCTGATAATTTAGGCATTGAGACATAAATTTAGCTACATCTGCTTTCATTCCCCTCCACCAATATAATTTCTTCAAATCATGATACATCTTCGTACTTCCAGGATGTACCGAATAAGCGTTGGTGTGAGCTTCCTTCATTAGTCAGTGTCTAATGTCTAAACTTTCCATTTCAGGAACACAGGCTCTTCCTTTGTACTTCAGTACCTTTAAATGTCCAAGGTGAACTCAGGAATAGTCCTACCTTTTTCAATGTCTTCTTGCACTGTTCTCAGATAAGGGTCTGATTTAATAACGGCTTTCACTTCATCTATTATATCAGGTACAATCTTCAGTGTGGCAAACATATTTGAAAATCGATGAATAAACCCTTGATTGGTTGATCCGCCCGATGCATCTATTACGAACTGGTCATTACCTTGATGGAACACTTTTCCTGTAACAAACATTGCCGCAGTCATGTTAACCTCTCCTTGGGATTTTATCATTGCTTTTCTGCTTGGCGCATCAGCAACTACATTTGCTTTCCCTGGATGATACTGGATATCGCAATCATAATCCTTTAATAGTTCCAGCCATCTTTTTTGTCTCATGTTCAACTCCTTTTGATTAAAAAGATAAGTGAGACTCTTGAGATCTGACTTAATCTAAAATTTCTCTTCATACAAATAATGTCTCCATATCAAGCATGTACTACTGTAGGTAATTCCAAGTCATGGGTGGGATAGTTCTTCTCACGTATCTTCAATTATTTTGAGGCATACGTAACTACTTGTTCTCCTTGCATAAGTACACATCCTAAACCCAACCCAGACGCATCAGTGTACAAGGTATACGATTGTCCTAGAATAGGAATAGTCAAGATGGGAGCAGATATCAATCTAGCTTTCAATGTTTGAAAACCTTCTTCACATTTTTCTGTCCAAACAAACTTTTCTCCTTTCTTAGTTAAACTGGTGAGAGGTACGATAATTCTGGAGTAGTCTTCCATGAATCGTCGATAATACCCAGCTAGACCTAGGAAACTTCTGATTTCTGCAACACTCTTAGGTGCTTCCCATTTTACAATGGCTTCAATCTTGCTAGGATCCACTTTAATTCCTTCAGCATATACAACATGCCCTAAGAAAGCAACCTCATTTAGCCGAAACTCATATTTCATAAATTTGGCGTAAAGCTTCTCTTTTCTTAGTCGCTGCAGAGCGGCTCTTAAATTCATGACATGAGTTTCCTTATCTTTGGAGTAGACCAATATACCATCAATAAACACAATGACTGACGTATCCAACATATCATGGAATACCCAATTCATGAGTTCCATAAAAGTTGCGGGTGTGTTAGTTAATCCAAAAGACAAGACTAAAAATTCATTATGTCCATATCTTGTTCTGAATGCTGTCTTTGGAATATCGTTGTCCAAATTCTTCATATGATGATACTCCATCCAAGGTCAATCTTAGAAAATACCTTTGTTCCTTGCAACTATTTAAACAAGTCATCGATCTGAGGTAATAGATATCGATTCTTGATCATGAACTGTTTAGTTTCCAGTAGTCTATACATAATTTGACACTATCATCCCTTCTTCTTCACTAATTGCATTGGCGCTCCACGTGATGAAATACTTAGCCGATTAGAACGCTTGTCTAATAACTCTCGTAGTTGAGTCTCAATCCCTTCAACTCCATAGGAGCTACTCTATAGGTGCCTTTGACACAGGTATCATCCTTGGTAACAAGTCGATGACGAACTCGGTCGCATGATCAGATGGTAACCCAGGTAAGTCTCCTAGAAACACATCAGAAAATTTGTGCATCACATCAATATCTTCCATCTGTGGTGCTTCTTTGTTAACGTATACCACAGATACCATATATCCAGCTTCTTTCTCTTCAAAGCATCTCTTCACCTTTAGCATAGGGAGGATCAGCTTTCACTTCTTAGGCAATATGCTTCCAATAAAACTAAATTACTTGTCGTTTTTATTCTTGAATGATAACCTCTTCTATGCATAAAACAACTTTGTAGAGTGTTGAGACAACCAGTCTATTCCCAACATGACGTCAAAGTCTGCCATCTCAAGTCAATTTAGGTTGCATCCATATTCAATCCATCCATATGATTTGAACGTTGTTGATAACACTCATCCAATACAACATCTAGTCCAAAAGGGCTTGAACTAGCAAAATCTGGTATAAAGGTCTTAAGAGCACATCTAGCTCCTTAATTTCTTAGTTTTTCAAAGACTACTGCTTAAAATTTCATATATCCCAAAATCTCATTAGCTTACACCTTATTTATCATTGTTGTTTTACCCTGATCTCTCTTTCATATACCTCAAAAAATATCTTGTGACTGTTACTTACTTTCTTGCTCATGCACTCTTTTATAGACATGACCATATCCATCTATTCAGCAATCTCAAAACAGATCCTCCATTTCATCATCTGAGGTTCCTTGGCTATAGAATCTAATCTAAATTTAATCATCTTACTTCCCATAATTACATATTTACTAAACATCTTATCAATGGATGTCGAGAAATGTAAGAATCGGAATGATTATCCAAAAGCAATTCATTTTCTTCTTTCGAATTCAGGGTAATGACAAACACTTGCTTTATGCAATAAACTTCAGTTTAAAGGATCAGGAGTAAATCTATCGTAATCCAACCAGCATTAAAAGATTGTCAAGTTGCACGGTGGTCCAAATATATGAAAATAGAGGTTTTACAGTTCTTAACCTCATGGTTACAGGTTCTATCGAATATATAATGCCATTGGTTAAGGCACTATAGGAGTAAATCTGGAGAAAGTTTTCGTACATCAGTAAATCAGGTATAAATCAGAAGATGTATGCTCAACATGATTAAATATTTAACTGTTCATTCAGTTCATATCTCTGTTCATGGTGTCGATCATGAGAGTGGTTCAGATTGGTATAATCATGACTAATACTAAAGAAACAATATCTATAACTCCAATTGACAGGTTGAATCAAGAAGGTATCATGTCAAGACACGAGAATTTAAAATCAGGTATGTGCATCCTCTATATCATAAGAGTAAGTCGATAATGCACCGCATCCTATATAACCTATCTAGTTATATGGCCATAATAGATTTGATCCTTTGCTGAAAACATCTGAGGCTTCATCTTCAGAAAATATTCCTTCAACCCTGGTCAGATCATTCTGCCATGATGCAGCTATCCCATACATCGGTGGCTGATAAGGGTAACCACCTTGATACACTGCTTGTTGTGCACCAAACTTCTACACTAGGGTGTGTATTACTGGGACTTGCTATATGGTAGGCACTGTGTTATAGCTAATAGGTGGTTGGGGTACAGTGTTGATACCAATTGGTACTGTACAGGGCCTGACCTAGAGGTATGGGTATAGCATTGGTAACTTGGGTAGTGATTCCCATGGCAACTTACATAGTCAAAATCATCTGTTGTTGCTCATGTATTTTGTCTGGCTAAATTTATTACAACCGTGGCCAAGCTACGTGGTAGTTGTGAGGTCAAAGATTGAAATCTTAGAAGTCGCCACATAGATTAAGGTCTATGACCTTAGAAAATGTGAAATCTTACCCTGAGGTAAGACTTCGATTGACTCATGACCCTTAGATTGGATTTCTGGTCCATCAGAGATTGGGTAAGCATCAGGTTACGATTATGGGAAGGGGTTAGGCAACCAAACTGCCCGTTCAAAATCGGTCTCCTATGCCTTTCCTATGCTAGCCTCTATCTGTTAAATCAAACCAAATCAAGTGGTTTGATATCGTTGAACCGAATCTATATCCATCAGATTGCCTACATATTTCGGAATTATTCCAAAAATCAGGTTCACCATCATAGTTCAGGTGTGATTAAAGTTTATGATTATGATTTATGCTTATGCATGATTAAGTTCTTTGTTGAAGTTGAAGTTTATGCTTGAATGGATGAGAAACCCTATGGGTTAGGATCGGGATAGTCCATGTGGTCTGATAGATAGTCCTAGTGGATCTGAGAATAACCCTATTTGGGTCGAAATATGGATAACCCATTATGAGTTGGAATGTGGATAACCCTATTTGTGTTGAAATGTGGATAAATATCTTAGTGGATCTATGAATAGTCCAAGTGAACTAAGGTTTGGATCCGAATTTGGATTTCACCCAAATGGCCTACGTATCCTAGGGTTTGCCCTAGGAATCAGAATCCGTGTAGTTCGGGTTGGATAACCCTATTTGGGTTAAAATATAGGTGGATATCCTAGTGGATCTATGGATAGTCGGAGTGGACTAAGGTGTGGATCCAAATTTGGGCTTCTCTCAAATAGCCTATGTATCCTAGGGTTTGACCTAGGAATCAGAATCTGTGTAGTTCAAAATTGGGTGGATATCCTAGTGGATCTATGGATAGTCCGAGTGGACTAAGGTATGGATCCGAATTTGGGTTTCTCCCAAATAGCCTACGTATCCTAGGGTTTGACCTAGAAATCAGAATCCACGTAGTTTAAAATTGGGTGGATATCCTAGTGGATCTATGGATAGTCTGAGTGGAGTAAGGTGTGATTCCGAATTTGGGTTTCTCCCAAATAGCCTACGTATCCGAGGGTTTGACCTAGGAATCAGAATCCGCATAGTTCCAAAATGGTAACCTGTTCTAGGTTAGAATGTGAGAACCTGTTCTAGGTTTATGGTTTAGAACCTATTCTAGGTTTAGGGTTTACCGAGGGGCAAGATCGTCCTGAATTACCCTTTTCAATCTAAGTTCTAATTTTAAAAAGTTTGGCAAAGCATTTCCTTTCTTTATTAAGGTTTTTATTATTTCCATTATGCCCTTCTCAAGAATGTGGGTGCCTAAATGCACGTCCCCACACCTAATATGTTTGCTAGGTGTACAGATATGGCAGTTCAACTAGGGTGCATCATAAATTAAATTATTACCAAAAAAGGAATATTATAAGCATGGCATGTATGATATTTATGGTAACTATCATATCATATAGTAAGATTATAAAAATCTCCCTAATATGGCATGTATTGCAAATAAGGCAAGAACCTAATATTGTAAGGTCTAATATGGTAAGATCTAATATGGTAAGAACTAAGCATGGCAAGATCTAATATGCAAGATCTAATATGCATCTATATATCAATATGGTAAGTACCAATCATATAATGCATATATGACTTAAATTTTTCAAAAAAAAGGAAAGATCTTATATGCTATTTTCTAAGCATAGTAAGATTTAAAAAATTAAGATTTTACTAAAATATGGTAAAAATTTATCTATCCTACAAAAAATAGCAACACATGGAATGTGGCAAATATGTTATGCACGATCCAAACAAAGCATATGAATGCTCCAAATATAACCATTTATCTAAATATGGCAGAATTCATTTAAACAATCATTGATGTTATAATGAATGAGACATCAATGAAACTATTTTTTGAAAAGTGCAAAATTATCGAAACAAATATATGTTCAATGTTCTTTGAAATTTTTTTTATTATTATGAAGAAATTTGGGAAGATTAATGACTCAAAAATTGTGAAAATTGTGACACAAGGTTACAGATAATGGACAAAACTATGAACTGTATTCAGATTTGTCACATTATACAAGAATGATCATAAGTAAATCTTTCAAAACTCAAATCAAGCTCAACATTTTTTCACAGAAAGATGACTTAATATATTATACTTCATATGAAGGATTTAAATCCCAACATAAAGCAAAAATAGATCAAAGATATGCCCTAAGACCGAACATGTGCACTAATCAAATCTGTTCCAGATTTAAGACCAGTTGCACCATAAATTCCAAATAAAATTATATTCTTAATGAAAATTAAATACAGACATATGTCTATGTAGATAACTATCTGATCTAAAATTTCATTAAGAAAAATAAGTTAAAACAATATATTTTCTTTGTGAAAAATGACTCTTTTCAATCATGCAAATCAGTACATCCTGACAGATTCAAAATCAGAGCACTATGCACTTAAAAATTGATATCAATTCAAAAAAAAATGGAAAAAATATAGAACTAGTGCCATTTTTTAGAAGACTTTCATGTCTAAAAAGTTCATGTTAAGTAAATTTTATGATTATAGCCATAAGGCCTTTGTCTAGAGACATTCTGATGGAGGATTGCATTACATCCGAGACAAATAGCAATGTCAAAGACAAAATGTTTGATATATTCCCCCAATTCCAAATGGAACGAAATTTTTAGGGTAGTCTTCTAATATATCAGACAGACTCCCATAAAATTTGGGCTTCAAAATCTTAGAAAAAATATATAAGATGTACGTCCTAACTTTACACCCTAAATCTAGAATTTTCAGATCAGAAAACCACTTTATGAAATTGGCAAAAAACATCAAACATCATTGTATATCATTCAAAAATTCATCATTGAATAGCTTAGACAAATTATCATTCATGAAAAATGTTAGACATAGGCATCCTAACATTAACAAGCATGTAATAAAGCATTCATGATTGAGATTTTTTGAAAATTAGCCTTTTTCAAGCAAAATTGGCATTCGAGCATTCTAACGACCTCTAAATTTATTTAGGGTACTAAGCTTGGGCTCAAATCGAGCGAAACCGTTGATGAATGGTGATTGGAGGTTGTATCAACCCCCTTTGAATGTGAATCCTCATTCTCCTCTCTTCTGCTTCTCTCTCTCTTCTCTTTCTCTCTTTTCTTCTTCTCTTTTCTTTCTTTTCTCTTTTCTCTCACTTTCTTTCTCCCTCTCTTATGTTTTCTCTCTCTCACTCATGTTTTCCTCTCCCTCACTCACATTCTCCTCTCTCTATGGTCTCGAAAAAGAGAGCCTCCTCTCTCTTCTCTTGCCTATTTATAATTTTTCTCTCATTTTTTAGAAGATCTTTCTTTGCTTTCTTCTTTTTTCTAGAAAATCTTTTTTTCTTCCTTTTTCTTCTTTCCTTTCTTCTTTTCCTTCCTTTTTCTCTTCTCCCTCTCTATTCCACATGTTCTCTATCTCTCCCTGTTCTTGAAAATCCTCTCTTCCTCTTTCCTTCTTCTCTCTTCCTTCCTTTTCTTTTTTTTTTCTTCTAAAAATTCCTTTTTCTGTCCCATTTTTTCTTCTTTCCTTTCTTTTATTCTGTCTCACGTTTTTTCTTCTTCCTTTCTTTCCTTTTTCTCCATTTTCTTCTAGAAAACCCCTTCTCTCTTTCCTTTTCTTCTTCCTTCTTCTAGAAAAATCCTTCTCTCTTTCCTTTCTTTCTTCTTTCCTTTTCTTCTTCTTTCTTTTCCTTCTTTTTTTCTTTTCTCCCTCTCTTTTCACTTTTTCTTTCTTAGAAAACATTTCCTTTTTTTCTTCTCCTTTTTTCTTTTTTTCTTTCGTTTTTCTTTCCTTTTTTTTTTCTTTCTTTCTCCCTCTCTCTTTCATGTTTTATTTCTAGAAAATGTGAAGGGGAATTTTTTTCCCCTTTTTTTCCTTTTTTTCTTTTATTTCTCTCTCTTTCCTTTTTTTTTCTTTCTCTCATTCTCTTTCTTGTGGCCTCTCTTTTCTCTCTCTTTCCACGGCCTCACTTTCCTCTCTCTTTCCTAATATACATATAATATATCCGTAAGATACGTATATCTATATATGTATACATATATATATATATATATATATATATATATATATATATATATATATATATATATATAAATGTATTAATACATATAATATATCCATAAGATAGATATATATATATATATATATATATATATATATATATATATATATATATATATATGTATTATATATAATAATATATTATACATTATACATACATAAAAGAAATGCATGCATATGGACTGACAAAACCTGGTCTGGATTGGTCTGAGCTGGGTCGAGCTAAGTTATACTAAGCTGGATTAAGCTGGTTTGGACTAAGGTTAACATTTCATAGTCCATTTCTGTCACCCTTCCATATGGAATTTTCCAATTGCATCTATTCCAAATTTTCTACGTTCACTTTGTAGAACATTAAAAATAAAGAATATTAGAGCTTGAATCATCTCATTTGGAAATGAAATGCCCAACTTATGAATTTCTGAAGATTAAATAACCATTTCCATGTGTAATCTTGCATGGGACCCACTGGTGACTTCTACCTGGGATTTTTCATGTCTGCCTTGAAGAGGACTGAAAATAAAGAATATTGGCATTTGAATCATCTGATTCTGATATCAGATGACCAAGATATGATGTCTTGAAGTTTGAATAATAATGCATGCATGATACGATAATTACGTAAATGCCCTTGCATTTTCAAACTACGATATCTTCCTTGTTTGACATCAGAATTTGATGATTCTAGACTCATTTTGAAGATAATTTCACTACCTATTCATCCAAGTAGATAATAGCCCATGACCCTGCTATGGGGTTCAGTGGAGAATAAAAAATCTTTTAGTTAAAAGTCGAAAACTTGCCATATTGGTTGACAAGATTGTTCAGTGGAGAATAAAAAATCTATGCCCCTCTTTAGCTGAGATTGTTACCAATTGAAGGCTGAAGATAAAAGAACCATATTTTTGGGATATGAGTGAGATTGCTTATTGGGCTGCATTTAGGGTAATTTGTCCTAAATTGCCTACGTATTCTAAGGATATCCTAGAAATCAAGCCCAGAAGGTAATTCAACTAGCAAGAAGGTTTGCTCTTCTTGGAAGATTGGTGACTGTTCTTCTTGTATAAAGCTAGGCTGTGAATACAAGGCTCATTTGTAGGCTGGGAACCTCTTCTTGCTGAGGTGAGACTCATGATGCAAGGTATGTACGGGCTTGGACCCAGCCTGATCCATTTGTAGGCTGATTAACCTCTTCTTGTACGAAGCTAGGCTATGAATACAAGGCTCATTTATAGGCTGGGAACCTCTTCTTGCTGAGGTGACTCATGATGAAAGGTATGTGCGGACTTGAACCCGGCTTGATCCAATTGTAGGCTGATAAACCTCTTCTTGTACGAAGCTAGGCTGTGAATACAAGGCTCATTTGTAGGCTGGGAACCACTTCTTGCTAAGGTAGAACTCATGATGCAAGGTATTCGCGGGTTTGAACCCGACTTGATCCATTTGTTGGCTGATAAACCTCTTCTTGTATGGAGCTGGGCTGTGAATACAATGCTCATTTGTAGGCTAAGAACCGCTTCATGTATGAAGCTAGGCTGTAAATACAAGGCTGGTTGCATGAGCTTGACCTCAGCTTTGATTTGTTTGGATGGAGGACTTGCTGTCTTTTCTGAGGCTCTTCTGATTGAGATTCTGAGATTGATTTTCTTGAATAAGCTAGGGCTCTGCATTTGATTTACTTATAGGCGGAGATTGACTTGATCTTTGAATGAGTTAGGGCTCTACATTTGCTTCACTAATAGGCTAAGATTGACTTGATCTTTGAATGAGCTAGAGCTCTGCACTTGATTCACTAATAGGCTGAGATTGATTTGATCTTTGGATGAGCTAGAGCTCTGCATTTGCTTCACTAATAGGCTGAGATTGATTTGAACTTTGGATGAGCTAGGGCTCTGGATTTGAGTCACTAATAGGCTGAGATTGATTTGAACTTTGGATAAGCTAGGGCTCTATATTTGATTCACTTATAGAACCGAGATTGATTTGATCTTTGAATGAGCTAGGGCTCTACATTTGATTCACTTATAAACTGAGATTGATTTAAACTTTGGATGAGCTAGGGCTCTACATATGATTTACTTAAACTGAGATTGATTTAAACTTTGGATGAGCTAGGGCTCTATATTCGATTCATTTATAGACTAAGATTGATTTGAACTTTGGATGAGCTAGGGCTCCTTATTTGATTCCCTTATAGACTGAGATTGATTTTATCTTTGGATGAGCTAGGGCTCCACATTTGATTATGAAATGAGAAAGAACTCAGAAAGTCACTTTTAGGTTGAGGAATTTGCTATTGATTCTGAAATGAGCAAGAACTCAGAAGGTCACTTATAGGGTGATACTTAATGACTTATCTTTGAAGTTCATACCAACTTTGGACCTTCGGGATTGAAAATTGGAATATCCTTCTTGGAAGCTCTATGGCTATGAACCTTCAGGAATGAAAACTAGAATATCCTCTTAAGTAGCTTTGTTTCTATGAACCATTAGGATGCTCGAAAGTGACCCATACAGTAAGTTTTTGTTGACTTTGAAGTTTTAGGGTTGAAATCTGACCCATCTTGGAAGTTTCTTGAAATTGAACCTATAGTGTACTGGACATATTTGAAATGATGGTGAATTCCTTGGCAGTTTTCTCAGGTTTTTTTTCCCCTGCTTTGTTAGTGAAGGCATAAGACATGGCATTAATGGAAATGGTGTCATGGACTTTGCTGGCATGATACCTAGATTTGGAATTTGTCATTTATGACTTGGTACTGAAAGTTTGACTTAATTTCAGCACGGTAGGGATGACTTGGTTGCTCCTTTGGAAGGGTTCCATGTAATTTGAAAGTGATGATTTTCTTCAACCAACATTGGTGTTGTTGGATTTTGGATTGAAAGAAACTCTAGCGAAGATTTTGGACAAGAATGAGGGGAGCTTGACAGTCTCTAACCAAAGTCATTTTATTGATTGACCTTGGTGTTAAAATGTCAAGGGACATCTGGTCAACTATGTTCTTTGACTGTGCTCTATGGTAGACCAAATTAGTAGAACAGCCAAGCGGCGATGAAATGTGACATGGATTTGGCCTTTGATCTAGGCTCATCAAAAGCTCAGGGCTTTGCAACATTGCTGTGCCAATTTTGAAAGATGAATGAACCATGGCCCCAAAGTAGGCATGAGGCGCAAAGGATTTGAAGTGTTCCTTCAGAGAATATGGTGACCAACTCCTACCAGGTGAGCGACCACGTTGGATTTTCTTCATCAAAAAGATTGGGAGAACTGAGAAATTGGCAAAAACCAACTTCGATGGACCTACTTCTATTGACTAGGAAAGTCAGTGACTTCAGACTAGAAAATGGATCCTAGATGTAATGCTCATGATCAAGTTCAACTCCTCTACATAGGGTATATTTATGCCCCAGTGTCTGCACGTCGCTACTATAGAAGGAGACGAGCAACCTAACAAAGTTGGAACTAGGTTGAATCTAGATTGCATCAAGAATTTGACCATGCTTCCAAGGTCAAGGGAAGATTGACTGTTGATTGCAGAAAGTGACTTCTTAGATAAACCCTTATTGAATTTTGAAAAATTAGGGGGCTGATGGTTTGATGAACTTGACTAGATCCGTAACCAGGCCATGAGAATTTGCTCTCTCCCTAACATGACAAAATGATTTGAAGATAAAATTCTATTGAAAGGCAATGTTGGAGCCCAAAAGGTAAACAGATGATGGTTTATTCAACTCCTCTGAGTATGATTCACTGGAGAGCAAGAGGGGTTCCTTTCCTTATGGAGGGTAGACTAGGTATGACACTTGTCTACATGAACCACTGAATTTTTCTATGTAGGGCCAATGAGGGCAATGCTTTAGGGTTGCATCAGGTTGCCTATCCTCACTGAGGTATTATGGGTTTCTCATTGAGGTTTCTTGGGTTGCTTTTCCTTGCTGAGGTTTCTTTTCTTCCCTTTATTTTTTTGCAAACCCCATCTTGGGTTGAATAAAGAGTCCTAATATGGTGAAGATATTTCCAAAACTATGGTCTTATCCAATGGTCTGTAAGCCCTTAGGGGAAATCCGAACGGCATGACTTTCATGACAAATGGGTAGCCTTGCCCCACTGTTTAAGTTGATATCTACATGAATTAATAAGCGGACAGCTATTTGAATCATCACTAAAAGTGACCTTAGAGAAATGTAGTCCCACACCAAAATTAAAAATGATGCCGAATTATGTTTTCCTTTCTTGGAGATGTTCAGATGGAACACGTGCCCCAACAAGCTATATCAAGATTCCGAATCAGTCACGATCATATCTGGGCCTGAAACCTTTAGGTTTGTTGAAAAGTATTGATGTTGAAGGTCCAAGAGGACTGATGTAAAACTGTCCACATGGGTCTACCATTGGGAAAGTATTTGGTTGTTTATGTAGAATGGGTTTATCTTACCGAGAATATCCCATTTTATTGGCTTGAGAAATGAAGGGCTTATAGGAACCTTGGGAAGTCGTCGGATGTAATGAACGACAGATGAGAGTTCCAACCAGATTCATGAATTTGTACATAAGATGATGACATGATCATGATATACAATGCCATAAAAATTGATAATCAAAAGAAGGGCTTGTGATAGAGACTCCTTGGAAGGCCATCAGATTGATAGACGGGAGAGAGAGTCTAATTATGATGAAAAATCTTTCTCTGATGATGAAGAAGTGATGAGATCGTCTCCTGTAAAGGCGGGATGTAATTGGCCAAAATAAAAGTCCGGTCCAACATGCTGTAAATCTCGAAGAACGATCGCACTTGCTTTCAGGCTTTAGTTGGAACTACCATCTTCTTGAAGTGAGAGGGAGAATTAGCTTACTGTCGAGCTCCAATTCCATTCAATATCTTACTATTTTTTTTCTTTTATTTTATTTTCTTCTTTTTTTTTTTTTTTTGGATGTAGAGGCCACATAATGCAGTGCTTCACTTAATCGCAAAGTTGAATCAGGAGTTTCAATATTGGATTTGAATCTTCTTCTTCCAAAAATTTTCGACCAGATAGGACATCTTTGCCCCAGTTAGTACTCTGATCTTCTGTAAACATTATGAGCATTTGTGACTGCTCATCTAGATCTGATTTTATCTGAATGGTGAATCCGTATGCTCTCCTCTGGAAGTTATTCATCACCTTCTATCTGATGTGACTGCCTTCCCATTATTGATGTAGATAAAACATAGGCTTGAATTTTCTTTTCCTTTTTTTTATTTTTGGGTATTCCAATGACTTCATTCTTTGATTTTGAGATTGATCATTCATCATGTATCTCTTGCTTGCAGATGATGTACTTTGTAAGAAATTTGAAATTTCTATCCTTTTGGTGGCACATCTGTCCTCCACTCATTTGTACTAATTGGTTGACCTGTTTATATGATATGTTACTATCTAATGCTTTCCTTGCATTCTTTTCACAGATAGAACAAATGGCAGCTTCTCTAATACATGTTTCTTGAGACTACTCTTATGTCTCCCGATTGATCATTTAAAGCTTTCCCATACGGGTTGGACCTTTCTTTCTCAAGAGGCCAGGTGGCATAGAAGTTCAAGAGACAGCTCATCATTTCAATCATCTTCAGAGTCAGAATTGACTACGCACGTAGAATAGGAGGATGTATGAAACTAGGAGGAAGTGTATGGAAGAGACAAAGCACAGAGTTTGTGAAATCCCAAATGGGGTGATTTTCTTTTACTTATAGGACAGATTGGACTAGACTTGTCAACAAGCATATCAATCTTGGACCTAGACATGGATGACCTATCGAATATCGATAATAGAATGTTGAAACAACTAGTTCATCCAAGCGGCTCTAGTTGGGCATAACACCTTCGACGACCACCTTCAGTCGTTGTGGGAATAAATCTTCCTTCAAACCTCTAACAGCAGGACTCATCATGCCCCTCTATCAATAGGTGCAGGATGTCTACCTTTCAGCGTTCTATACAATTCTTACCCTCTTTTTTTCTTTTTCTTCTATTTATTCAGTTTGGGTGTCACACCCCAATTCTGATCCAACCAGAATTCTGTGAGTAAACCGTCATCGAACCAACAGTTCACACCACGATCTCGAATAGACAGTGTCCACTCATACAAACCATTGCACATAACGACAATCAGAATATAATAAGTACAAGTGGAAGTCTTTAAATTAAATAAAACGAGAATCTATTGATAAATTTAAATAAAATATCTAATTATTCAAATTCAAACATAGAATATAATATCCTTACATCCACTTAATACAACTGAAAATAACTGAAAATAAATAAAAATCAAATCAAAGGTACACGCAGAAAGGGCACTCGCATGAAGCGTCATGCTCGTCCTCTCCTGCCTGTACACCCAGAGCAGCAACATCACACCATACGCCAGAGCGTTCATATAGTCATCCACCATATAACCTGCATCAACATCTAAAAACATGTATATATACAAAGGGTGAGCTCACAACTTAGCTCAGTAAGACAATCAGACAGTTTCACAATATTATGCATGAGTAACAATCAATTTATGCTGTGGTCTAGTTTAAGTTTGCAATGTGCTATAGAAAGGTTTGGTGGCCCCCGCACCTCTATACACGAGTGTGTGGCACCGCATGGAATCACGCCACCACCGATCCACATGCACCCATCATGGAATAGAGATAGAGCTAAGATATCCCCGTACCTCCCCTGATGCTCTACCCATACCAGTACCTAAACCCCTACTGGTGAGGGTTCGCAAACTGGGCTCTCAACTAACCAATCCTATATGTCATCAATGTACGCTCTATCCCAGTACAACCGTCTACGGCATAGAGATAGAGCTAGAGCGTGCAGGCCGTGGCTTGGAGACCACAATACCTCACATCCCCCCCGATACCCTATCTGCAACTAACACACTAGGATAGAACAATACGCAGGTAGACCCTATCCCCACATATCTCCCTACGGCATAGAGATAGAGCTAAAGCATCGTGGACAAGCCATCGTCGACCTCGGAGACCACAGTGCCACATAACCATGGCCAGGCCAGCATCAACAACGTACCACGACCTTCCCCTGATGCCCCACCCGTACCAAGCATGTTAAGACAGAATACTACAAAAGGTGCCAGTGTGAGGAATGATCCCAGGCCCATGCCCCACTCCACACACTAATGAAAACAATCACATGCTTAACAATCACATCCTATCAATGCGTGAACAATAATAATAACTGAAAGTAAAGGATGGCATGTGAATATGCACAAACATCACATCATATACATTCAATGTTAATAACAAAGATTTACTGTCCATTAATTATTAGGTTTAGGTCAGATTCCCTTACCTGACGCTTGTTTGATAGCTTGCCCCACGTCGCAAGATCCAAATAGAAAGTCACAAAATCCTACAATATTATTAGGGTTACATTAGAATATTTTTCTTAGGGTTTCATGTTGGTTGGAAACCAACAAGGTCACAAAATACCCTCACAGAGCTGACCGGTGGCATGTACCGGTCGCAGCTCTGTGGGGAAGACTAGCGACCGGTATGGTCAGCCGGTCCCCACAGACCAGCCTCCCGGAAGATACCGGTGGCAACATACCGGCCGCACTGTGTGCAACCGGTATAGTCGACCGATATGTCTCCGAAAGACCATACTTGGGTTTTTTGATTGTCGTCGATCATCCTCCATGGATTTCCAGGGTTTCTCCTATCCATTCAAAGTCTGAGCTTTGAGTTTGAGTTATCTCCAACTCATTCAAGTCTTATTTCGATGAATATCATCTCGAAACTTGAATCTAGGGTTTGACGGCAACTTAGGGTTTTAAGGTCAAGTTAGGGTTTTAAATCAGTACCTACTTTGCATGGTATTGATCCACCCACACAACTATCCTAGAGTCATAGGGGAAGAAGAATGGTTAAAACACATACCGTCGACTGGCGTAAAGTGAGCGTCGTTGAATGGCAACGGCGGCACCTCTTTCTTCTTCCTAGCCTCTTCTCCTTTCCAACCTCCTTCTGTTCTCTAGGGTTTGTGAGAGACAATGGAAAGGATTTGAGGAGGTTTAAGAGTGTATTTATAGGCTAGAATTAGGGTTTAGCAACCCTATTAGGATTAGGAAGGTTCAGGCATTAGGGTTTAGGAAAGTGGGACCCACAGAGATCAATTTCTGGATCTCCGTAGTCAGCTGCGCAGAGCTGACCGGTCGACCGATACCAATACCGGTACCATCGACCGGTCAACATAAAATCATGTTGATTTGATCGTCTTCAGTCTGATTTCTTACCTGTTTGTCATCCGCTCATCCCATCTGGCCCGGTGATGATCAAAAGACCTGCTACGACACAAAACCAAGGTTTAGGCCGGGTTCACGGAGTGCGGGTCTTACAACTCCCCTTAAAAGAATTTTGTCCCGAAATTTGCATGTAGGTCTCACAACTCGCCACCCTTAAAAAAATTTGGGCCTTGAAATTTGAACGTACTTTGATCGTCGAAAAGATTAGGATACTCCTTCCTCATTGCGCTCTCCTCTTCCCAAGTAATTTCTTCGACATTTTGGCTTCTCCAATGCACCTTCACATAATGGATATCCTTGGTTCGAAGTTGCTGTACCTTTCGACTTGAGAGCATCACAGGCACCACCTCAAATGTTAAGTCTTCAGTCAAGTCTGGGGGGTCTACTGTCAAGATGTGCGATGGATCTCTGACATACTTTTTCAATAATGATACATGGAACACATCATGGACACTTGACATAGATGGTGGTAGAGCCAATTGATATGCTACGTTACCACGTCTAGCCAATATCTCGTATGGTCCCACATACCTGGGGCATAGCTTCCCCTTCTTACCAAACCTTTTCAGACCTCGCACCGGGGATATCTTCAAGAATACTTTGTCACCTACTGCAAACTCTAGATCTCGACGTCGATTATCCGCATAGTGCTTCTGTTGAACTTGGGTTGTCTTTACTCTTTCTTTGATCTGATCAATCACTCGACAAGTTTCTTCAACAAACTCCGGTCCTACAATTCTTCTTTCTCCCACCTCGTTCCATAACAGAGGTGTACGACACTTCTTCCCATAGAGTGCTTCATATGGGGCCATCTGAATTGTAGCCTGATAGCTGTTGTTATAAGCGAACTCGATGAGTGATAGTTTCTCATCCCAAACTCCCTTGAAATCTAATGCACAAGTTCGGAGCATATCTTCTAAAATTTGAATAGTTCGCTTTGACTGCCAGTCCGTCTGAGGGTGAAAAGCTGTACTGAACTTCAACTTTCTTCCCATAGCTTTCTGTAATCCTCCCCAGAACTTTGATGTAAAACGGGGATCTCTGTCAGATACTATACTCTCTAGAACGCCATGGTGTCTGACTATATTATCAACATACAACTTGGCCAGCTTCTCCATGGTATACTGAGGTCTGACCGCAATAAATCGAGCTGTCTTGGTGAGTCGGTCGACTATAACCCAAACTGCATCCACTGACCTTGGTGTCAAAGGTAGGCCAGTGACAAAATCCATGGTGATACAATCCCACTTACATGCAGGTTCTGGTAATGGTTGTAGTAAACCTGTTGGTCTCTGCCTTTCTGCTTTAACTTGTTTAACTTGTTGACAATTCAGACATTGGAACATGAAACGAGCTATATCTGCTTTCATACCCCTCCACCAATATAGTCTTCTTAAATCATGGTACATTTTGGTAATTCCTAGATGTACCGAATATGGAGTGTAATGAGCTTCAGTCATAACTCGATCTCTGATATTGCAGTCTTCACTCTCAGGTATACATAACCGTCCACGATACCTGAGTACCTTGTCTGAATCCAAGGTAAAGTCAGGACTGCTCGTACCCTTCTCTAGGTCTTCTTGCACTGTCTTGAGATGTGGATCCTGTAGGATTGCTACCTTGACTTCATCAACTAGATCCGGTGAGATCTTCAAAGCTGCGAACATCATGGTGAACTTATGAATTAAGCCTTGCTCGACGGGATCTTCTGCAGTCTCTATTATATACTCATCAACGCCTTCAATTGAACTTGAGGCTGCGGCACATAATGCAGCATTTGTACTTGGTCCTGCCTCAGGTTTCGATGCCCACTTTCTGCTTAAGGCGTCAACCACAACATTTGCTTTACCCGGATGATACTGGATGTCACAATCATAATCTTTCAACAATTCCAGCCATCTCCTCTGTCTCATATTCAGGTCCTTCTGAGTGAAAAGATAAGTTAAACTCTTGTGATCTGACCTAATCTGAAACTTCTCACCGTACAAGTAGTGTCTCCAAGTCTTAATTGCATGTATAACCGCTGCTAACTCCAAATCATGCGTAGGATAGTTCTTTTCATGCTCTTTTAATTGTCTTGATGCATAAGCAATCACCTGTTCTCCTTGCATCAATACACACCCGATACCCAACCCTGAAGCATCCGTATATAAAGTAAATGGTACGCTTGGTTCTGGGATGGTCAAGATAAGTGCAGAGACTAGTCTTGACTTCAAAGTCTGAAAGCACTTCTCACACTCATCTATCCATATGAATTTCTCTCCCTTCTTGGTCAATCTGGTGAGTGGAACAGCAATCCTGGAGTAATCTTCCATGAATCTTCTATAATAACCAGCCAACCTAAGGAAACTACGAATCTCCGCAATAGATTTTGGTGCTTCCCATCCTACTATAGCAGCTATCTTACTTGGATCAACCTTGATACCGTCCTCAGATACTACATGGCCTAAGAAAGCCACTTCCTTTAGCCAAAACTCGCACTTCTTGAACATAGCATAAAGCTTCTCTTGTCTTAGCTGTTGTAGGGCTGCTCTTAAGTGTGTTGTATGAGCCTCCACGTCCTTTGAGTAGACTAATATGTCATCGATGAATACGATGACCGAAGTGTCCAACATATCATGAAACACTCGGTTTATCAGTTCCATGAACGACGATGGGGCGTTGGTCAACCCGAATGACATGACTAGAAACTCATAATGCCCGTACCTTGTCCTGAAAGCAGTCTTCAGAATATCTCCGACCTTGATCTTCAGTTGGTGATACCCCGATCGGAGATCAATCTTCGAGAAAACCTTTGCACCCTGCAATTGATCGAACAGATCATCGATTCTAGGCAAAGGATACCGATTCTTGATCGTCAACTTGTTCAGTTCACGGTAGTCAATGCATAGTCTTACACTTCCGTCTTTCTTCTTGACAAATAATACAGGTGCTCCCCAAGGCGATATGCTAGGTCGTATGAAACCCTTATCTAACAATTCTTGTAATTGGGTCTTCAACTCCTTTAACTCGGTAGGGGCCATCCTGTATGGTGCTTTAGACACCGGCGCCGACCCTGGCATAAGGTCTATCACAAACTCTGTAGCTCTGTCCGATGGTAGACTTGGAAGATCCTCTAGAAATACATCTGGGAATTCTCGAACCACATCTATATCTTCCATCTTGTGTGACTCCGCCGTGATGTCGACTATAGATACTAGATACCCCACTCCCCCTTTCTCTAAGCATCGCTTAGCTTTTAGGGTGGAGAGGATCAGCTTCCGCTTCCTAGGTAGCTTGATCCCAGTGAAGCTATACTCCTTTCCCTTTTTGTCTGTAAGCACAAGCTTCCTTTCACCACATAATAGGATAGCTGAATGATGGCCTAGCCAATCCATTCCCAAGATGACATCAAAGTCTACCATCTCGAGTAGCACCAAACTTGCTTCTAAGTCTCGGCCCTCAATACATACTGTACGTGGTCCATAATATTCAGTCAAAGCCACTTCGACTCCTAGAGGAGAGCGAGCTATCAAGCTTGGGTTCAAGTGCTTGATTGGTAACTCCATTCGCTTCCCAAAGGAAATAGAAACAAAGGAGTGCGTGGCCCCAGAGTTAAATAGTACTTTGGCAGGTATACCAGCTACATTTACAATTCCTGAAATTTGATTATCCCTTAGTTCTACATGCACATACACACAATGAAAATAGTAATCCAAATAGTAAGGGATAGAGTCATACCAGTGACCACATCGGGTGATGCGGCTGCCTCTTCGGTAGTGACCGTATATACTTTTCCTTGCTGGGGAGGTTGCTTCCTAGGTAGAGTGCAGGTCTTTGCAATATGACTCACTTGCTGATAGTTGAAACATTTAATGTTCGGGTTACGTCCAGCGAACTGTGGCACAGGTGGTGCCGTATTGTTCTTTGCAGCCACTGTAGCGGTCTGAGCCCTGTATGGGCAGAAAGGTCTATTGTTACAGCCACCCGAACTCTCAATAGCGGGTCTCTTCACTCCTCTGTTTTGTGCAAAGAAGCTGTCCCTCTGACTGGATTCTATCACTCTCGCAACCTGCACAGCCTCATTATAAATTTTTTTGTCCAGCCCCAATATGTGCTCTCTGAAGCCTCCACGCAGTCCCATGGTGAACCTACGTGTCTTGGTCTCTTCCTCTTGCATACTTGCTGGTGCGAAGAAAAATAACTCCTCTTACCTCTGCTGGTAAGCATCCACAGTCGACTGAGACTGCTGTAGATTGAGGAACTCCCTCTCCATCTGATCCCTGAAAATCTTCGAGAAGTATTTATCGAAGAAGGCAACTTTGAATGCTTCCCAATCCACCTGTGTATGCTTCGTCTCCAGATATGCCCGTGTAGAATTCCACCAAGCATTCGCATCTTCCTTCAGCATATGAGTGGCAAACAGGACCTTTTCATCCTCTGTACAAGTCATCAGTCAAAAATTCTTCTCCATTTCTACAATTCACTGTGCTGGCCACAATGGTTTCCCTGTCTTACCTATGAATGAAGAAGGCTTCAGCTTTAAGAATCTGTCCACCGCCCGACTCAGATCATGCTGTCCCTGTGTATTCATTCCATACCATGGTGGTGGATACGGATATGCTCCCTGATAAGTAGAAGATGACAGAAACTGGTGCGGTGGTGGTATATTCTGTGGTTGGCCCATCGGCCCTAGACTTTCATGCGTCGGCTGTGTAGTATTATTCCCTCCAGACCCGGTGTTGAGCATGTTTACTGAGATCAGGGACACCCAGAGGGTCATCCTCGAGTCTCAGCGAGAGATGGGTCAAGAGTTGGGGCGTCTGGCTCGTAGCCTACGGGTGACGCAGGACCAGGTATATTGGCTTAGGATCGCTTACGAGCAAGATCATGACATAGCGGACCCTATTCCTCCTAGGCCCCCTACCCCATGATTGTTCCTTTTATTTTTTCTCTCCAATGACTGTTTATATAACAGGGAAACTGTCTGGTTTGTGGACTGTACCCTGTAGCAGTATCTTATCTGATACTTCCTTTTTCTTGTTTAAATGAAAGTTTTCATGGTTCACCTAACTAGTGCATGGGTATCATTAAAATTCCATATTTAATACAATATTTTATGCTCTTTCTTAATCAGTCTCAGGTATCAAACAATGCTTAGGGTGTGTCTGTATTAAAAATTTTAAATTTTTCCTAACTCAGTTCATCGACTTAGTTAAGTGCAATATGGTCTGTGGACAGAGCCCGAGGGCTCTGATACCAAGTTGTCACACCCCAATTCTGATCCAACCAGAATGGTGTGAGTGAACCGTCAATGAACCAACGGTTCACACCAGGATCTCGAAAAGACCGTGTCCACTCATACAAACCATTGCTCATAACCACAATCATAATATAATAAATACAGCGAAAGTCTTTAAATTAAATGAACTGAGAATCTATAGATAAATTTAAATAAAATATCTAATCATTTAAATTCAAACATAAAATATAATATCCTTACATCCACTTAATCCAACTAAAAATAACTGAAAATAAATAAAAATCAAATCAAAGGTACACGCAAAAAGGGCGTCATGCTCGTCCTCTCTTGCCTGTACACCCAGAGCAGCAACATCACCATACGTCGGAGCGTTCATATAGTCATCCACCGTATAACCTGCATCAACATCTAAAAACATGTATATGTACAAAGGGTGAGCATATAACTTAGCTCAGTAAGACAATCAGATAGTTTCACAATATTATGCATGAGTAACAATCATTTTATGCGGTGGTCTGGTTTAAGTTTGCAATGTGCTATAGAAAGGTTTGGTGGCCCCCGCACCTCTATACACGAGTGTGTGGCACCGCATGGAATCACGCCACCACCGGCCCACATGCACCCATTATGGAATAGAGATAGAGCTAAGATATCCCCGTACCTCCCCTAATGCTCTACCCATACCAGTACCTAAACCCCTACTGGCCAGGGCTCGCAAACTGGGCTCGCAACTAACCAATCCTATATGTCATCAATGTATGCTCTATCCCAGCACAATCGTCTACGACATAGAGATAGAGCTAGAGCATGCAGGCCGGGCTGGAGACCACAATACCTCACCTCCCCCTGATACCCTATCTGCAACTAACACACTAGGATAGAACAATACGCAGGTAGACCCTATCCCAACATAACTCCCTACGGCATAGAGATAGAGCTAAAGCATCGTGGACAAGCCAGCGTCGACCTCGGAGTCCACAGTGCCACATAACCATGGCCAGGCCAGCATCAACATCGGAGACCACCGTACCACGACCTTCCCCTGATGCCCCACCCGTACCAAGCATGTTAAGACAGAATACTACAAAAGGTGCCAGTTTGAGGAATGATCCCAGGCCCATGCCCCACTCCACACACTAACGAAAATAATCACATGCTTAACAATCACATCCTATCAATGCATGAACAATAATAATAACTCAAAGTAAAGGATGGCATGTGAATATGCACAAACATCACATCATATACATTCAATGTTAATAACAAAGATTTACTGTCCATTAATTATTAGGTTTAGGTCAGATTCCCTTACCTGACGCTCGTTTGATAGCTTGCTCCACGTCGCAAGATCCAAATGGAAAGTTACAAAGTCCTACAATATTATTAGGGTTTCATTAGAATATTTTTCTTGGGGTTTCATGTTGGATGGAAACCAACAATGTTACAAAATACCCTCATAGAGCTGACCGGTGGCATATACCGGTCGCAGCTCTGTAGGGAAGACTGGCGACCGGTATGGTCAGCCGGTCCCCATAGACCAGCCTCCCGGAAGATACCGATGGCAACATACCGGCCGCACTGTGTGCAACCGGTATAGTTGATCGGTATGTCTCCGAAAGACCATACTTGGGTTTTTCGACTGCCGTCGATCATCCTCCATAGATTTCCAAGGTTTCTCCTATCCATTCTAAGTCTGAGCTTTGAGTTAGAGTTATCTTCAACTCATTCAAGTCTTATTTCGATGAATATCATCTCGAAACTCGAATCTAGGGTTTGACGACAACTTTGGGTTTTATGGTCAAGTTAGGGTTTTAGACCAATACCTACTTTGCATGGTATTGATCCACCCACACAACTATCCTAGAGTCATAGGGCAAGAAGAATGGTTAAAACACTTTCCGTCGACTGGCGTAAAGTGAGCGTCGTCGAACGGCAACGGTGGCACCTCTTTCTTCTTCCTAGCCTCTTCTCCTTTCCAACCTCTTTCTCTTCTCTAGGGTTTGTGAGAGACAATGGAAAGGATTTGAGGAGGTTTAAGGGTGTATTTATAGGCTAGAATTAGGGTTTAGCAACCCTATTAGGATTAGGAAGGTTCAGGCATTATGGTTTAGGAAAGTAGGACCCACAGAGATCATTTTCTGGATCTCCGTAGTCAGCTGCGCAGAGCTGACCGATCGACCGGTACTAAGACCGGTACCATCGACCGGTCAACATAAAATCATGTTGATTTGATCGTCTTTGGTCTGATTTCTTACCTATTTGTCATCCGCTCGTCCTGTCTGGCCCGGTGATGATCGAAAGACCTGCTACGACACAAAACCAAGGTTTAGACTGGGTTTAGGGAGTGCGGGTCTTACATTGGGATTCATTCATAACCAGACTATTGCTTTTTATGCTCAAGGTTACATGGTTCATGCCCCAGTTTGGGGTTCAATGGATTCATCAATGGACCACTTCTGGTTGAGTTCATAATCATTCTCACCTATGCCCCAGCTTGGGGAGCAAGGGGTATCGCCATTGCACTATACCATTTTGAGTCCAAGATTAGACTAGTTTATGCCTCGGCTTGGGGGGTTCAGTGGATTTCTTTATTAGACCACTCTCAGTTTGGGTCCAAGGTCAATTTGGATCATGCCCTAGTTAAGGGCTCAACGGCTTTCCTCATTGGACCGCGCTCAATTTGGGTCTAAGTTCAATTTGGTTCATGCCCAGCTTAGGGCTCAATGGCTCTCATTGGACCGCACTCAATTCGGGTCCAAGGTCAATTTGGTTCATGACCAGCCTAGGGCTCAATTGCTTTCCTCATTGGACCGCACTTAATTTGGGTCCTAGGTCAATCTAGTTCATGACCAGCTTAGCGCTCAATGGCTTTCCTCATTGAACCATACCCAATTTGGGTCCAAGTTCAATCTGTTTCATGCCCCAGTTTATGGGTTAAGGGTTTCATCATCGGACCGCACTCAATTTGGGTCCAGGTTCAATCTCGTTCATGCCCCAGTTTATGGGTTAAGGGTTTCATCATTGGACCATTCCTGAGCCGTTGATTCTGGTTCTTATCCTAGCCTGGGGCACATTAGATCTCATCTTTGGTCTACCCTACTGCTCGGGAAAATTCCATTCCCTCTCTTTAAATAATAAGAAATATGAGGGCAACTCTTTGGATTCTAGCATTTCTTTGGCCAATGAGACAGAAATGCCCCAGATGGGATAGCACTATTATAGCTGAAGATTCATGGTCTCTCGATGACTCAAGAATCTAGAATTGATCTTTACTGATAGGCAATGAGGAATGCTTCTCATTCGCTAGTCCTGATGAGCGAGCCTAACTTGTAGCACTGGGCTATGATAGACATGGATCGGGCTCTAATTGACAGAGCCAGAGATTGATTTTGAATTGGTCTCTGATTGATAGAGACAAGGTTAACTTTGAACTGGTCTCCGATTAATAGAGACAGAGTTGACTTTCAACTGGTCTTTGATTAATAGAGATCAGGATTGACTTTGAATTGGTCTCTGATTGATAGAGATCAAGATTGATAGTCATGGACTGTGCTCTAATTTTTGGAGGCAATGATTGCATGAGTTGGGCTCCGATTGATGGAGGCCAAGGATGACAATCATGGATTGGACTCTAATTTGCTAGATATGACGGATTGATTTAATTGAAATGACTGAAATTCTCTTCGATTCCATCATGAGATAGAACATGGACCAGAGGTAATGGTTGAATAGGCCTAGAGGCTAACTCATGCTCACATTGAGTTCATATGAATGGAACCTTTCTTAGTTCCAACATGAATCGAAACCTGAACTGGAGTTGACGGTTAGACAAGCCTAGGGGCTAATTAAATTCCAATGAATGGAACTTTTCTTAGTTCCAACATGAGTCAGAACTTGAACCACAGTTGATGATTGGATAAGCCTAGTGGCTAAATGAATTCAGATGAATGGGATTGTTCTTAATTCCAACATGAATCAAAACCTAAAACAAAGTTGCTGGTTGGACAGGCCTAGTGGCTAAACGAATTCAGATGAATGGAACTCTTCTTAGTTCCAACATGAATCAGAACCCTAAACAAAGTTGATGGTTGGATAAGCCTAATGGCTAATTGAATTCAGATGAATGGAATTTTTCCTAGTTTCGACATGAATCAGAACCTAAACAGGAGGTGAAGGGTGAAAAAGCCTAGGGGTCGAACGCCTTCTCCATTTTAGCATGATTTGGGAGTGATGATTGAACCTGCCTAAAGGTTAAACCCTTCTTCAGTTCTGAGATGAACCAGAAATGGTGGTTAAATCAGGGGTTGAATATTTCTTTGATTTTGAGATGAACTTGATTTGATTGAATCAGCCTAGGGGTTGAATCATTCCTTAATTCTGGTTGAACCAAAATGATGATTGGACCTGCCTAGGGGCTGAATCTTTCTTCAGTTATGAGATGAACCAGAAATGGTGGTTGAATCTGGGACTGAATATTTCTTTGATTCTGAGATGAACTGGATGTGATTGAACCTGCCTAGGGGCTAAATCTTTCCTTAATTTTGGATGAACCGAAATGATGATTGGACCTGCCTAGGGGCTGAATCTTTCCTTAATTCAAAGGTGAATAGGGAACATTGATTGGATTTTCCTAGGGGCTGAATCTTTCCTTAATTCAAGGGTGAATAGGGAACAATGATTGAATTTTCCTAGGGGCTGAATCTTTCCTTAATTCAAAGGTGAATCGAGAATGGTGATTGGATTTGCCAAGGGGCTGATCTTTCCTTAATTCAGATATGAATCGAGAACGGTGATTGGATTTGCTTAGGGGCTGAATCTTTCCTTAACTATGAGGTAAATCGAGAACATTGATTGGATTTGCCTAGTGGCTGAATCTTTCCTTAATTTAGAGATGAATCAAGAACTATGATTGGATTTGCCTAGGGGCTGAATCTTTCCCTAATTCATTGATGAATCGAAAACTATGATTGGATTTGCCTAGGGGTTGAATCTTTCCTTAATTCTGAGATACATTGAGAATAGTGATTGGATTTGCCTATGGGTTGAATCTTTCCTTAATTCGGAGGTGAATCGAGAACTATGGGCCTAAGGGCTGAATCTTTCCTTAATTTTGAGGTACATTGAGGACAGTGATTGGATTTGCCTAGGGGCTGAATCTCTCCTTAATTATGAGATGAACTGAATATGATATTTGAGTAGGCCTAGGGACTAATGTTATAGGAATATTGTAAACTTTTTCAAGTATAGGTGCTTGTTGCTACCTAAACTGAATGCTCTATTACACCAGATTGACTGAGTTACTGATTGTGTTCCCAAATCTGGTTGCCTTCTTTCTTACACAATTTGATTTTCAATAAAGATATAGATTCATGAATTCCATTGATTCAACATGGATCCATCTCAAGGTGGGAGATCAAGACAATTCCCTAATTGTAGGGGCCTCTCACCCTAAAAGGGTGGATATGGTTGCAGTTTGATTCTCTTTTCCAAAGGCATTGAAATCCAATGGAGAAATATCAAGATTCTGGACATCTAGAGGAGTATAAGAAGTTACATGCACAATCAAGGATGACTTAACCAAACAAAGTTAGCTCCCTCATTAGGGCGATTGAGTAAACATTATCCAAGTCAATTTAATTGAATTTGATTAAGCCATGTGTTCAGTCTTGGGACCTCATGATTCTAAAATGGATAATCAGTGGTACCAATGTCTGGCCAATTGGATTACCGAATTCAATGAAATTGAAATGGATATATTAGTCTGTCGTCCTTATTAGGGATGGTTAGCAAAAGTGGTTCATAGATGAACAAACTAGTAAATTTCTTCTTGACCACAGTATCTATGTCTTGATAGGGATTTTTTGTTCGTTTTTTTAAATCGACATGTTAACAATGAGAGATTCGACACATCGAGCTTACTTAATGGATGGTGTATAATGACCATCTACTATGATGTAGAATAGGTATATACATACCTCATACTCCCAATGGGTGAGAGTTCAAGATGCTCATCGTGTAGAATCTAAAATGTTGACCAATCAAGGACAAAAACGGGCAGAACTTCGACGTCTCGAACATGGATGTCATGGTTAAGCAGATTTTACTCGGTCGGTTCAGGGATGAACCAAAAATAACAAAAATTGAGCTACAATCTGGGTTAGGACAGAAAAGGCCACCTTGACAAGGATGAGGTAACCTATCACCGAATGCACGATGAATAATGGGCCCCCAATCCCTTTATATACTATGTTGCAAGGATCCAAGCGACGTGGAGTAGCATAACACATTCTCAGGCGGACCCAAGAAACGTTCGTTAGAGATTGCACACCGGTCGTGGTCTCACAAAGTATAGGCCTTTGCTGTGTGTTTCGCCTAGCGGGCTGCCCTATATGCATGGGACCCGGTTCGGCTACTCGCACAAATGTGTGACTGAACCCATTCCCATTCCCCCCAAAGCAATATTATTCAAGCATAAATATAGTATTCTAAAAGCTAGCATCCAATTCACACAGGGAAAGTTTTCATTTAGGAGTTTAACATTTATATCCCCAGTGAAGTCGTCACAGTGAGGACAAAGATTGAAATCTTAGATGTCGCCACCTAGATTAAAGTCTAGGACCTTAGAAATGTGAAATCTCACCCCAAGGTAAGACATTGATTGACTCATGACCCTTAGATTGGATTTCTGGTCCATCAGAGATTGGGTAAGCGTCAAGTTATGGTAATGAAAAGGGATTAGGCACCCAAACCACCCGATCAAAATCGGTTTCCTATGCCTTTCCTATGCTAGCCTCTATCTGTTAAATCAAATCAAACCAAGTGGTTTGATATCATTGAACCGAATCTGTATCCATCAGATTGCCTACGTATTACGGAATTATTTTGAAAATCAGGTTCACCATCATAGTTCAGTTGTGATTAAAGTTTATGATTGTGATTTATGCTTGTGCATGATTAAGTTCTTTGTTCAAGTTAAAGTTTATGCTTGAATGGATGAGAAACCTTATGGATTAGGATCTGGATAGTCCATGTGGGCTGATAGATAGCCCTAGTGGATCTGAGAATAACCCTATTAGGGTCGAAATATGGATAACCCATTATGAGTTGGAATGTGGATAACCCTATTTGGGTTAAAATATGGATAAATATCCTAGTGGATCTATGGATAGTCCAAGTGGACTAAGGTTTGGATCCAAATTTGGGTTTCTCACAAATGGCCTATGTATCCTAGGGTTTGCCCGAGGAATCAAAATCCACGTAGTTCGGGCTGGATAACCCTATTTGGGTTAAAATATGGGTGGATATCCTAGTAGATCTATGGATAATCCGAGTGGACTAAGGTGTGGATCCGAATTTGGGTTTCTCCCAAATAGCCTACGTATCCTAGGGTTTGACCTAGGAATCAGAATCCGCGTAGTTCAAAATTAGGTGGATATCCTAGTGGATCTATGGATAGTCCGAGTGGACTAAGGTGTGGATCCGAATTTGGGTTTCTCCCAAATAGCCTACGTATCCTAGGGTTTGACCTAGGAATCAGAATCCACGTAGTTTAAAATTAGGTGGATATCCTAGTGGATCTATGGATAGTCCGAGTGGATTAAGGTGTGGCTCCGAATTTAGATTTCTCCCAAATAGCCTACATATCATAGGGTTTGACCTAAGAATCAGAATCCGTGTAGTTCAAAAATGGTAACCTGTTCTAGGTTAGAATGTGAGAACCTGTTCTATGTTTAGGGTTTAGAACCGATTCTAGGTTTAGGGTTTACCGAGGGGCAAGATCGTCCTAAATTATCATTTTCAACCTAAGTTCTAATTTTGAAAAGTTTGGCAAAGCATTTTCCTTTCTTTATTAAGGTTTTTATTATTCCCATTATGCCCTTCCCAAGATTGTGGGTGCCTAAATCCACGTCCCCACACCTAATATGTTTGCTAGGTGTACAGATATGACAGTTCAACTAGGGTGTAGCATAAATTAAATTATTGCCCAAAAAAGGAATATTATAAGCATGACATGTATGATGGTAACCATCATATCATATAGTAAGATTATGAAAATCTCCCTAATATGGCATGTATTGTAAATAAGGCAAGAACCTAATATGGTAAGATCTAATATGGCAAGAACTAATATGACAAGATCTAAGCATGGCAAGATCTAATATGCATCTCTATATCAATATGGTAAGTACCAATCATAGAATGCATATATGACATGAATTTAAAAAAAAAAAGATCTTATATGTTATTTTCTAAGCATAGTAAGATTTAAAAAATTAAGATTTTGCTAAAATATGGTAAAAATTTATCTATTCTATCAAAAATAGCAACACATGAAATGTGGAAAACATGGTACGCACAATCCAAAAAATCATATGAATGCTCCAAATATAGCCATTTTTCCAAATATGACCGAATTCATTTAAACAATCATTGATGTTATAATGAATGAGACATCAATGAAACTTTTTTTTGAAAAGCACAAAATTATCAAAACAAACAATTTGGGAAGATTAATGACTCAAAAACTGTGAAAATTGTGACACAAGGTTCCAGATAATGGACAAAACTATGAATTGTATTTAGATTTGTCACTTTATACAAGAATGACCATAAGTAGGTCTTTCGAAACTCAAATCATGCTTAAGTTTTTTTCATAGAAAGATGACTTAATATATTATATTTCATATGAAGGATTTGAATCCCAACAGAAACCAAAAATAGGTCAAAGATGTGCCCTAAGACCGCACATGTGCACTAATCAAATCGGTTCCAGATTTTTGACCAGTTACACCATAAATTCCAAATAAAATTATATTCTTAATGAAAATTAAATACAGACATATGTCTATGTAGATAACTGTCTGATCTAAAATTTAATTAAGAAAAATAAGTTAAAACAATATATTTTCTTTGTAAAAAATGACTCTTTTCAATCATGCAAATCAGTACATCATGACAGATTCAAAATCAGAGCACTATGCACTTAAAAATTGATATCAATTCAACAAAAAATTAAAAAAATATGAAACTAGTGCAATTTATTAGAAGACTTTCATTTCTAAGAAGTTCATGTTAAGTTAATTTTATGATTATTGCCAAAAGGTCTTTGTCTAGAGAATTTCTGATGGAGGATTGCATTACATCCGAGAAAAATAGCAATGTCAAAGACAAATTGTTTAATATATTTCCCCAATTCCAAATGGAACAAAATTTTTAGGATAGTTTTCTAATATATCATAGAGACTCCCACAAAATTTTGGACTTCAAAATCTTAGAAAAAATATATATGATGTACGTCCTAACTTTTAACCCAAAATCTAGAATTTTTAGATCAGTGAACCACTTTATGAAATTTGCAAAAAATATCAAACATCATTGTATATCATTCAAAAATTCATCATTGAATAGCTTAGACAAATTATCATTCAAGAAAAATGTTAGACATAGGCATCCTAACATTAACAAGCATGTATAGAGCATTCATGATTGAGATTTCTTGAAAATTAGCTTTTTTCAAACAAAATTGGCATTCGAGCATTCTAACGACCTCTAAATATGTTTAGGGAACTAACCTTGGGCTCAAATCAAGCGAAACCATTGATGAAAGGTGATTGGAGGTTGTATCAACCCCCTTTGAATGTGAATCCTCCTTTTCCTCTCTTCTGCTTCTCTTACTCTTCTTTTTCTCTCTTTTCTTCTTCTCGTTTCTTTCTTTTCTCTTTTCTCTCTCTTTCTTTCTCCCTCTCTCACATTTTCACTCTCTCACTCACATTTTTCTTTCCCTCACTCACATTCTCCTCTCTATATGGTCTCGAAAAAGAGAGCCTCCTCTCTCTTCTCTTCCTTATTTATAATTTTTCTCTCCTTTTCTAGAAGATCCTTCTTTCCTTTCTTCTTTTTTCTAGAAAATCTTTTTTTCTTCCTTTTTCTTCTTTCCTTTCTTCTTTTCCTTCTTTTTTCTCTTCTCCCTCTCTATTACACACGTTCTCTATCTCTCCCTCTTCTAGAAAATCCTCTCCTCCTCTTTCCTTCTTCTCTCTTCCTTCCTTTTCTTTTTTTTTTTCTTCTAGAAAATCCTTTTTTTCTCATTTTTTCTTCTTTCCTTTCCTTTCTTCCTTCCCATGTTTTTTCTTCTTCCTTTATTTCCTTTTTCTCCTTATTCTTCTAGAAAACCCCTTCTCCCTTTCCTTTCTCTCCTTCCTTCTTCTAAAAAAATCCTTCTCTCTTTCCTTTCTTTCTTCTTTCCTTTTCTCCTTCCTTCTTTTCCTTCCTTTTTTTCTTTTCTCCCTCTCTTTTCACGTTTTCTTTCTTAGAAGGCATTTCCTTTTTTCTTTTTTTTTTCTTTTTCTCCTATTTTCCTTTTTTCTTTCCTTTTTCTTTCCTACCTTTTTTTTTCTTTCTTTCTCCCTCTCTCTTTCACGTTTTCTTTCTAGAAAATGTGAAGGGGAATCTTTTCCCCTTTTTTTTTTCTTTTTTTCTTTTATTTCTCTCTTTTCTTTTTTATTTGTCTCATTCTCTTTCCTATGGCCTCTTTTTTCTCTCTCATTCCACGGCCTCACTTTCCTCTTTCTTTCCTTATATATATATATATATATATATATATATATATATATATCAATATGACACACATATTAGTATATACATAGAACTAAACATATGGGTTGAACCGGTTCAATTAGAATTGGTCTAAGTTGAATAGACTAAGGTGGCTTAAGTTGATTGGGTTAAACTGATATGGGTTGAGCTGGGTTGGTCAAGATTTTTTTCTCTCTCCATCATTTCATGAACCATTTCCATTGCCATTCCACATGGAATCTCTTGATGGCCTCTGCCCTAAATTTTCCACATCCACTTTGTATAACAATAAAAATGAGAAATACTGGAGCTTGAATCACCTCATTTGGACGTAAAATGGCCAACTTATGAATTTATGAAGTTTAGATAGGCCAATTTATGATAATTCAGATAACAACTCTACATGGGAAGCCTCATAGACCTCTGCCTAAAATTTTCCAAATCCACTTTCTAGAGCACCAAAAATGAGGAATAATGGCACTAAAATCACCTCATTTGGACGTTGGATGAGAAAGATATGAGAAGATGAAGTTTAAATAATTAAACTTATGATAATTTGCATGTAGGCCCTTGGATGATTATTATTAATTTTCAGAAAATACCATTAGTCTTATTCCCATACTAAAATCACCATTTCTTCTCCATTTGACATCGAAATTGAGCGATTCAGGTCTCATTTCAAAGGTATTTCCAAGACCTATGCATCCTTACTGTGGGGCCCACCGAAAACCTCCTCATAGTCGCAACCAAAAATTTAAACCTTGCATTGGGATTCACCAACTTGCCGTATGGTTTAACGTAAGCTTCTGGACACTGGGGATCATCTCAGTTATTCTCAAAACATTTTAGAGAGCATGCCGGGATTGATCGACTGTCATTTTTGATAGAGTTTTCACTCGGCTCCGCAGTACTTTTCAAACTTTCTCTCATCTCTCCCACTTTGTTGTCTACACTTTGATAAGACTTTGTTCAGCTAGGGATGGCAAAATTGGGGTGCTTACAGATACCCCTCTTTAGCCGAGATTGCATCAATTGATGGTAAAGATAAGGGAACCGTATTTTTGCCTCTCATATTGAGGAGACAAAAATTCAAAGAGGTAAGATCATCAAACCAAACCACTCAATATTCATGCACATACCATGGCAATCATAGTAACATTAGGACTAGCAATCATCATCACACAAATTACATACATTCAAAACAAATGACTCAGTTAGCATGCATACTCTAAATAAATTAGGAAGGACTGCTAGAAATGAAAAATGGTTTTCATTGGCCAATATGTTTGAGATAAAGTTAAGAATGGGTTTTGAACATTGACAACTCCTTGGGACTGAGACTAGAACATTGATATCTGATTTGAACATTGAAAGCTCTTTGGGACTGAATTTGGAGATTCAAATTTGAACATTGAATGCTCTTTGGGACTGAATTTGGAGATTCAAATTTGAATATTGAAAGCTCTTTGTGATGAACTCAGGAATTTAAGATGTGGACACTGAACCTCATTCGGACCAAACTCAAAAATTTAAGATGTGTATACTGAAGCTCAATGGGACCGACCTTGGAGATTACTCCAAATTTCCTACATATCCTGGGATGCATCATTCCCAGGAATCAAGTCACCACGTAATTCGGTTGAAGGTAGTCGAACCTGACTAAGGGGTCAAATCAAACCCTTGACCAGATTAAAAGTAGTTGAACCTGACTAAGGGGTCAAATCAAAGCCTTCACCAGACTGAAGGTATAAGATTTGATAAATGATCATTTGGGAAAATCTTCTCTGACTTAAGATGATTTTTTAGATTATCAAAACAGATGTTGCCTTAGCACCTTCTCTCTTTTTTTCTTTTTATATATATTTTTTTTTTGGATTGTATTTTTTTTTTTTTGTATTTTCCTTGGGCTTATAACCTTGCACTTGTTAGCATGAATCATGTAGCATGACGATCTCATGAACTCTATTAGCACAAACCATTGATTTAGACATGAGATATGATCAATTGTAACTCGATGTCAAAAACTATCATAATTTCGGCGCGAACACAGGGATTCATGGTCATTCATGAGAGTGAGGAAATTTGATAGGATGCATGAAACCCATCACACCAGTCATTGCTAGTGAGAACTCTATATAAAACTTGGAAGCACGATAATCTCTGACCCAAGTCCTTGATCAACTTTGGTGCTAACTCGCTGGGAAAAATATAATTGACTGAACCTTTAATTATACATTGTAATAGATCAAATTGGTGGAACACCCTCGCGAGGAACTTAATGTGATATGGGTCAAGCCCATGTTCTTTATTTACGAGCTGCTTAGAGTCTTTGCAATAATGCCGTATCCAATTTGAGCAATGTATAATTCAGCCTAAATTAGGTGCAAGATGCCACTGGATTCGAATTCTTCCTTCTCACTGGATTTAAACTTTTGAGTCAGGGCTTGGAGAAAAAGAACGGTGTCTCAATTGATCTCCCATTTACAAGCAGAATGGTTTGACAATCTAATCTAAATAAGTACATGATCGCATCTGGATTTCCTTTCTTAACATGATTGAGAAAATGAGAAGAATAAAGGAATGATTGGATGGGCTAACTCTACTAAGCAGGAAAGTCAGTGACTTCTAAACTTTGGAGTCTGAGTGAATTTCCAAATGCACATAGGTAATACACATGATGGAGCTTGATTCTCTTCAAGAGGATGTATCTATTATACTCTAGTGTCTGTGCATTGTGCTAGCCCACTCTGTAGTGTGCAAAGAGACAGCCAGAAGGAAACATGCACTTTGTTTCAGAGTTAGGAATAGGTAAAACCTATAAACACATGAGACTTGACTAACTAGATCCTAGATCGAAGAGGTCCCACTAACTGATTATGGACGATGTCACTCAGATGAAGCTCTACTCAGAACCTTGAAAATGAAGGAAATGAATTGTTCAACTACCGAAGGATGAATTTTTCTCTACCAAGCAGTTTGAAAATGGCATTTTCGACTATCGAAGGATGCTTTGGCACTTAAGGGAAGCAAGGGCAATGATTTTGATCAGTACGGCTAGGTATGACTCACACCAGTCCAAGAGGAAGTTATCTATGGAGGCAAACTTGGTATGCTTTGGATTCTCTACAAAGTATTGGATGAATTCCACCTTTATCAAAAGGGCAATTGGATCTTCTTGACATGAAGTCACCAATAACATATGGGTATATCCAAAAGGTTGGGAAGAACAAAACACTCTATCAGCAGATATCACTTTGAATCATCCTCCCAGATGGAGTTTTACTCTCGAGCGAAAAAGTAACTCTTACCTAATGGGGGTAAATTAGGTCAATGGTCTCAAGATTTTTTTTTCTTTCTTTCTTTGAACTTGCCTTATTTGTATTCATATGACTTTAGTAAGGGTGAACAAAATGGTCTCAATGTGGCAAATATGTTGCCAATGGGTCTGGGTAAGATTCTATGGCCTTTGAACTCAGGGGTAGCTTCTCAATGTGTGATGTATAGGGTCAATGGATAATTCATACCCCAGTCTCTAAACCGACATCTGCATCTATTGACATGTAGGTGATTCTCGAGTAATTACTAAAGATGGTCTTAAAGGGACGGAATCCCATCCCGAATCAAGGTATGACATTCGTTTCCACGAGTCATATCAAGACATCGAATGAGTTGTAACCACGTCTGGACCTAAAACCTTTAAGTCAATAGAAAAATATGATAATGAAGGTCCAAATAGACTAATAAGAAACTGTCCATATGGGTCTACCATTGGGAGAGTGTTTGGTTATTTATGTAGAATGGTTTATCCCATAGAGGAGATGCCACTTATTGGCTTTGCAAAAAATAGATTATCAGAATCCTTGGACATCATTGAATTAATGAATAACAGATGGGCATTCCAGTCAGATTTAATGGTTAATTTTATGCATAAGGACTGACATGTTCACTAGAGGCGACGTTATGAAATTTTGATTGATCAATGAAGGGCTTGTAATGGAGACTCTATAGAAAAATCGTCGGATTTATGGATGGGAGGAAGATTCTATTGCCAATAAGAAATTGTACTCAGATGATGATGAGGTAATGAGACCGTCCCCTGTAAAGGTAGAATGTAGTGACCAAAATTGGAAGTTTAGTCCAACTTACATCTATGAAAGACAACAACGATCAAACATGTCTTCATATTCTATCAATGTACCACAATTGGGATAAGTTTCTATCAGGCTTTGAAAATGTGACCTCATGAAGCATGGTGAACGAACGGACTCTCCACCAATGAAGCTTTAATAAAACAGACATGCCAAGAGATGCAAGAAACAACTGAACTCTCTACTGACTTTCGTTGGGATATGCTTTCCAACATTCTTATTTCTTGTATAGCTTCCTCCCCTTTTATATTTTTTTATCTTTTTTTTTTTGTGGAAGCTATACATGGCAGTGCTTCACTTGATCATGATTGGCTTTAAACTGTTATTCTTCACTCTAGGCTTCCGCTTCTGAAAGTTATTGGCCTATAAATGTTTTTGGAAGTGTTATTTCTATGTCGACTAGAGATGCTGTCTCTATTTGGTAAAGTATAAAGTATAGCAGTACGTCAATCAATATTTTATTTTCTTGCCGCCTATTGTGGTAAAGTAATCTGTCAAATCCATCGGCGCTTATCCGTTCGGCCATACGTCTCTCTGATTGTCATTTGCATCAATGCTCAACAACATCTATATTTGCTCAGTAAACATCTATGCTTTCCCGGGCAACATATCTTTATGATCTCTTTTGAAGAATGATTGTCATCGTTTTGCTCATGGATATTATTCCTCCTCGAGCGGTGTATCTATATGATATCTTCTGAAGAATGACTCTCATCTTTTGGCTCATTGACATTATTCCTCATTCTCAATGATAAGGGGGAGGACCTGTGTCGGGCTATGAGAATCTGAGTACACATCTCTTATTCTACTCTCTAAATTTTTCATTCTTTTTTCAATGATGTGGCTTTAAAACATGATTAATCCTCAAGGCATCTTAATTCTACCAATGTTGTACTCTTGTGTATCTGGACCAAGCATTTCAAAATCATCCACAGACGGGTTGGACTTTCTTTTCTCAAGTGGCCGGTTACATAGAAGTTTGGGTGACAGCTCATCATCTGCCGCACACGGAAGGGGAAGAATTCCAAGCTGGAAAGAAATGTATTGGAAAGAAACCAAGCATAGTAGAAGAATTCCCAAATCGAATGACTCTTGTTTTATTTGACAGAGCATGAATGGACTGGATTTGTCTACAAACCTGTCAGACTCATGCCCAGACATAGACAACCCATCAGATATTGATAATAGTAAGTAAAGATAGAAATAATGCATCCGAGCCACTTCAATTTGTTACAAACATCTTCGGTGACACACAACGATTTGTTATGGTACTAAATCCCCGTTCAGGCCTACTCTAGTAAGGTCTACGATGCCTTTCTACAAACAGGTGTTGATGTAAGACCCACACTCCACTAACTTGGTCTAACCGTGTTGTGCCAGGTGTTTCCATCATTCTCGGACCAAGTGGACCGAGCGTATGAAGATAGATCACAAACCAGGTATGAGAATCGAGTTAAAAACATTGAAAACATACCTAGGTTGCATACCTGGGTAGGTATGGTTGACCATAAGAAAGGAAACAAAAATTTCAATTCTAAAATCCCACGGTCCATGATAGACCCTACGGTTGATGGTTTATGCAATCGTATGATCGATCGTGAGGCCCCAGATCAGACTCTGAGTTTTGGAAACTTCCCTAAATTAAGGGATTGCTTTCCTAATTGAAAGAGGACTATGTATGCAGTGTTTTCCTCTATATAAAGGACATCTCTCAGCCCTTTTTCACTCTTTTAGAATATTAATAAACCCTAGAGAAATAGAAGGGAAGAGAAAGAGAAGGTGAAGAAGGAAAAGCTAAGGAAAGGAATTTGCTTAGAAGAGATTGACTCTCTATCATAGGCAAAGGTATGAGCCTAATCTCTAAAGATGTTAATTCTATGGACAAAGGATTATATGGAGGATTGGGAATGTCAACTTATTATGATCCATGTGATTTCCTTGAGAAAATCCCAAGGAGAACCATGAGGAGTGAATTTGATGATTAGGGTTGATAAGAAACTACTAATGATGACCATAGGATGACCTTAGAATAAACCCCATTAAAGAATAGAAGAATTGACCCAAGAAGAACTCGAATTACGTGTAAATTATGACAAAAAATTTCAAGGTCGCAGCTACGGTCGACCATAGCATGACCAGCATGACCAAAGGATCGACCATAGGCATTCGGAAAGATTTCAGAAATCATATGGTTGCAGCTACGGTCGCACCATATGCAACTATATGGTATTAACCATAGGCCGTAAGGTCGATATAGTATGAGACCATAATACCAATCAGACACCTATCAGGGCTCTGTTTCGATTTTCAACTACTGTAACATGTCACATATGAACGCTAACTTAAATTCATATAACATCTAGGTTGTTAAATCAATTCAAAAAGAATTTCAAGGCTTGGAAGGAGATCCAGTATTGCTAACAGGTGAGGGAATAAGACCTGAACTATTTGGATAATAACAAACTGTTTATTTTTATTGAGTCCAATGCCATGATTGATTCTATACTTGTATGTTTGTAATGTGCATTTCACATGTTATCCAATATTCCTGCTATTGCTGCTCATGCATAAATAATTCTATTTATTTATAACATGATGATGATGATAATGCTAGGAATAGGCATGTGAATGTATGTGTGTGGTTGGTGTGTTGGATGTGAGTGGAGCATCAGGGGGAGGACGTGGCATGGTGGTCTTTAACCTCGTCACTAGACTCTAGCTCTATCTCTACTCAAGTCTTGCCTACAAACATCATCGTATCGCCATTACGTTAGTCGAACTATTACGTCGTAGGGCATCAGGGGAGGTGGTCTCGGACCGTGTGGTCTCTGACTCTATCGGGGGGCCTTAGCTTTATCTCTATGGACGTATTGAGAGATGCTTGGGTGAGGCCTTGGATACACTGTTTGGCATTAGGATTGGTTAGTTGCGAGCCCAGTTTGCAAGCCCTCGCCAATAGGGGCATACGTGTTGGTATGGGTAAGGCATCAGGGGAAGTGTTGGCAATGTTTGATCCGGACACTTTATCTCTATCTTTATTCCATGGTGGGTGCATGTGGGACGACAATGGTTTTTGATCCATTGAGCAGATTCACACACTCGTGTATAGAGGTGTGGCTGCCACCAAACCTTTCTATAGCATATTGCAAACTTAAAAATCAGACCACAGATATAAATTGAATGCATGTATACGTTTTTTGCATTGTTTTGTTTGCTCACTGAGCCGTGATATGTGCTCACCCTTTCGACGTCGAATATTTTTAGTTGATGATGCAAGTCCTACCATTGAAGAATATATGAATGCGTCGATGTATGGACACGTTGCTGCGATAAATGTAAAAACTGAAGAAGATGCACATGATTCGTCATGCGAGTGCAGCCAATGTGTTTTTGCTTAAGTTTAGTTATAATTTGAACATCAGATATGTAATTGATTATTTATTTTTATGTCTTGTGGTTTGGAGATAATTGGATTAAATACTTATTTATCACTATTTGACTCTCAGTTCATTATCTGTAAGACTTTCGCTTATTTGTTTATTACCTCTGATTATTAATGTAGAATGTGTGTGTGGTTTGATATGGTGGGTACGACCTATACGAGATCCTGGTTGAACTGTTGATTTATTGGCGGTTCATCACACCATTCTGGTTAGACTAGAATTGGGGTGTGACAACTTGGTATCAGAGCATCTCAGGTTCTACCCATTGACCTAACTACTTCTATATGAGTCCTAAACTAAGTTAGGATAAAATTAAAAGCTGTAATAAGAACACACCATAACCACATATGTTGTATGAGATATAAACTGAGAAAGAGAATAATGAACATATGTAAATGAAAAACTTTATATATATATATATATATATATATATATATATATATATATATATATATATAAATATATATATATATATATATTTTTTTTTTTTCCAAATGGGAGTAAGACAAGACACATCCAAATCAGAGTACGGCCCACAAACTGGACGGTTACTCTGTAAAATAAAAAAGGAAAAAGATGTAAATGGAAATCATGGAGCTGAAGGTGCTGGAAGAGGAGGTGGCTCATGATCTCTATCATAGTCCTCAGCATATACACTTACGAGCCAGGCCACCTGAGTCTGAGTAGCTCGGAGACTAGCTATCAGATCTGCTATCCGCTGATCTATAGAGTGCTGGGCATCTAGAAGCTCTCTTACTCTCCAATTAGTCACGCGCTGAGCCTCCCGAATCTCACGTAACAGCCCCATCATGTCATCTGGTGGTGGGCGTGAAGGGCCAGCTGAATGAAAAGTCCAAGAAGGGCAAGCTCTAGTAGAATGTTATGGTGATGGAGGAGGGATGGCATCCACATCCATGTACATCCGATCATCATCCTCTTCATCATCACTCTCGTGTGCCTCTCCTGCTACCTCTACTGCTGCTGCTGCTACCACCTCTACATCTGCTGCTGCTATCCGAGTGAGAGGACGTCTCATAGCATTCCTCTCCTCATCACTGACCTGAATCTCTCTCCTGCCCATCCTGCTGATGGCCTCCCAATCGAGGACAATTGAGAAGGTATCCTCAAGGATCCTCTCATCCACTAGGTCCACCTATAGACGAGCAAGCAAGGTGGAGATTAGTGGCCCATAGGGCAAGTTACCTCTCAAGTCAGGCAACGTAGCTCTGTGCATAGTCCAAAGAATGATATATGGGAGGTAGACTGACTGCCTATTATAGATACAATACAGTAGGTACAGAGTCAGCTGTGAGACCATCTCGTAGTGACCACCCTGGGGAATAAGATTATGCCGGACAACCTTATAGTAGACTCGTGGCTCTGGACGCAGGTTGACTACTTTCATCTCCTAGCGGTCATCCCAAAGAATCTGGTTATCTATTTCTGCATGCACCTATATAGACAAAAACTGTGGCTCCCTGGGTGCATAGTAAACCAACTGACCATCGTTGGAAATGCCTAGGAGATCAACCAACTCCTAACAGTTGAAAGAGATCGGAACCCCTTTCACCCAGCTGGTGATCCAAAGCTCTTTACCCCTATCAACATCCTCTAGGTCACCCTCTACCTGTAGGTCACAGTAGAACTACTTGACCAAGTTCCAGCGAGTGCAAGCTTCGTACAAAATCACTGGAAGCCAGCCCATATCACCAAATACCCTCTCCACATCAAACAGGGCTAAATGGGCTAAGTCCACACACCGACCCCCTTCCACTTTCTTTCGATCAAACTAAAGATATCACAACTCTGCTTCAAAGGACCTGAAGCATCGTGGGTCATGAACTCGAGGAACCTTAGTGCGAACTATGATAACTGCAAGAGAAGAAAATAAGAAAAATAAGTTAGTTAAATTTGAAAATTTGATAGCATAATGACGTAAAATGGAAAAAACCTCATTTTTCACCCAAATATTTGGGCAAGAGGACTTATATAGGTCCCAAACTATCCTGCAAGGCTTATACAATCAAAAATTTAAACTAGGTAGGTCGAATTTGAAGAAATTTTGACAATTGAAAAAAACCCCAAAATTTAGGGAAAAAATGGAAAGTTCAAAATTTTTACCAAACCAATCTATGAAACTCAAATTTTCTTGAGGGCTTTAATCCATTGGGTGGCCAATAGCAAAAGCCCCCTTAGAAAAATATTAATTAGAAGAAAACTCTATAAATGGCAAATACTAGGTATGAAAGCTTAAAAATGGAGAAAAGTAGATAACATACCTCCAGGAATGGAATAGAGATCGTAGATCGATGAAAAAATCACCAAGTTCATACAGTAGACACTGTAGCCGTAAGACCCGTGTCAAACTAACCCGGTCTTACCACCTTGAACCAGGTTTACCCATCATGGTCGAGTCAAGTGGACCAAGGGCGTAATGGAGATCGAGATCCCAGGTATAAAATCGACCCAAAAACACTTAATTTTAGGGGAGGGTCGCATACCCAGCCAAGTAGGGTCGGACCCCCCAAAACAGAATGTCAGACCCTCAGATTTTAAGGGAGGGTCAGACAGCTTAAGACCCTAGGGTCGACGGGATCATCGACCCTCGGTTTCTGACGAATATAGAAATTAGGAAATTTCTATATTTTTCGATTGGGATTCTTTCCAAATCTCAATGGGACTTATTTAGGATGTTCCTAGTCTATTTAAAGGACATCCCTAAGCCACTTTCACTCCTTTCACAACCCTAATTGAATTGAGAGAAAGAGAGGAGAAGGAAAAGAGGAAGAAGAGAGGCAAGGAAGAGAACCTAGCAAAAAGGAAGAGAATTTCAGAGGAAAAGTAATCTTCTCAGGTATGGATACTAATTCCATGAGTTTCTACAGACCTTAGGATAGTTATTGGAGAGAGAGTGATCTCGGAGAAACCCAAACCATCCATCCATGGTTAGGTTTTCATGGAAAACCATAGGAGGATGCACGAAAACTATTTAGATGGATTATACATGGTGCTAGACCTTGGAATGACTGTTGAATGAATGTAGGAAGCAAGCCATAGGACCCCAAACACGAAGAGTGGATTTAAAAGTGGAAATTGGACCAGAGTGCATCAAGGGTCGCACCGAGGATCGATAGACCATCCGACCCTAGGTGTTTCTGACCATCGACCCTCAGCATTCGAGAAGTTCAGAATGGAGGGAGGGTCGATAGACCCATCGACCCTAGCATCGACCCTCAGTTGACAGAATGGTTTTAAATTCCGAATTAATTCTAATTAAATTCTATTGACTTTGTTAGGTTTGCTAGCAATATAATAACGTTATAACGGTGATTCTAAAGCTTGGAAAAGTATCTTATAACAAGCTATGGTGAGGAACCTTAACCCCAAACTAAATTTGTTAATAATAAACTGTTTTCTATTTCTTGAGTCCTATGCCATGCTTGATTCTATGCGAATATGTTTGTAATGTGCATACAGCATGCCATCCAATATTTCTATTACTTGTTCATGCATATTTACTTTATTGTTTATAACATGATGATGATGATGATGATAGGAATAAGCATATGCTTGTATGTGTGTGGTTGATGTGCTTGATGCGAGCGAGTATCAGGGGAGGTCTGATGAGAATGTCAATAAACGTTAACCTTTGGCGGGTCTCAGCACTTTAGCTCTATCTCTAACTCAGGTCTTGTGCATTGACATCGTCGTATCGCCATTACCTTAGCAGAACTATTATGTCGTAGAGTATCAGGGGAGGTGGTCTCGGTCCTTGTAGTCTCTGACTCTACCGGGGGGGCCTTAGCTATATCTCTATGGGCATTCTGAGGGATGCTGGGGTGAGGCCTTGGATACACTGTTTGGCATTAGGATTGGTTAGTAGCGAGCCCAGTTTGCAAGCCCTCGCTAACAGGGGCTTACGTGTTGGTATAGCATTATATAGCAATAAACGTTAACCTTTGTTGTATAATGTTATGGTAGGGTGGATGGGGATGACGATAAACGTTAACCTTCGGGCGGGCTTCCACACCATGTGTATAGAGGCGGTGTCAATAAACGTTAACCTTTGACCACCCAACCTTTCTATTGCACATTACAAACTATAAACCAGACCAAAGATATAAATTGATTTTTGCATGCATATATATTGTTGCATTGTTTTGGCTACTCACTGAGCCGTGTTGTGTGCTCACCCCTTGACGTCGAATATTTTTTTAGTTGATGATACAGGTTACACAGTCGAAGATTATATGAACGCGTCTGCGTACGGGAATATCGCAGCAGTGGAAGCTGGAGCTGAAGAGTATATACATGACACCTCTTGCGAGTGTGACTCATGTGTATTTGATTAGCTATTTTATAGGTTTCTTTGGATTTTATAAAAACTTGTATTTGATATTTACATAAGTATGTCTCAGTTGTAAACATAATAATTTACTATTTAATTAATGGTATCATCTTAGTTCTCAGTTCATTTATTTATATATTTTCCGCTATTGTGTATTACTCTGATTATGATTGTGGATGCGTGTAAGTTTGGATAACGCGGGGATAGCCTATTTGAGATCCTGGTTGAACCGTTGGTTATTTAGTGGTTCATCACACCATTCTGAATAGTACAGAATTGGGGTGTGACAGTAGCAACTCAGTGGTGGCAAGTTGAGTTGTGACTGTAGGAAAGGAAGGAGAATGAGAGGGAAAAATCTCGAAAACAGGTTTAAGAACCTGATTTTGAACCATACGGTCACATAATTCGACCAAAACATGCGACCGTATGATGGACCATAGGGTCTCGGTATGTTTTCAAGATTTTGAAGGTCACACCTATGGTTGCACAACATGTGACCATAGGCCATCAACCGTATGACTTACTATTGTCTGCATTTTGATTATGTTAGAACTCTTGCCTATTGATTGTGTTTTTCTCTCACATTCCATTGTGAGACTAACCCGATACTACAATCATATCTTGTCTCACATGTCCAGCCTTTCCAAGTACCTTTTAACCAAGAGTTTAAATGGCTAGACACAGAGTTAGTAGAAGGAGACATAATGCAAACCCATCTCCACTACATATGGAGACCACTGACAATGAAGGTCAGCAAAGACATGAAGGAAATATTAGAGCTCAAAATGCTACACCTCAGAATGTTCACACCCAAACCAGCCCAACCAACTTACCTGCACCACCTATGAATTTGGCTACTGCGGTGATGAATTTGACCAAAAAATGCAGCATATACAGTAAATGTAAGCCAACATGCAAGCTGCTATGAGAATTACTTTTCCAATTACAAACACAACATCTCTACCTACTGGACAAGCTAGTACGGCACCTAGTGGTATCAACATTGTACTCCAAGCATTGCAAACACCAGCAATACGAGGCCAAGTGCAAAACCCTGAAGCACTGCAAGGTAGGTATAACCAAGGTAATTATTAGTACCAACCGCCTATGTATGGAGCATATGCATAGTATCAGCTTGATCACTCTAGACTGATTGAGCATTTCTTGAAGTTGAAGTCGAAGGAATTCATAGGCAAACCATCAGATCCGTTGTGGCCAGCTCACTGGATTGAAGAAATGGAAAGAAACTTTATGATGATGACTATAAATGAAGAAGAGAAGGTATTATGTGCCACATTTAGGTTCAAAGGTGACACACACCATTGGTGAAAATCAACTAGAAGTTATCTGTTAACAAAACACGCCCAACTGACATGTGCTATTTATAAAGAAGCTTTCTTCGAGATGTATTTTCAAAGGAGTTTCAGAGATCAAATGGAAAAGGATCTTTTGAGTTTGTATCAGGGACAGATGACAGTAGATGCTTATCAGCAGCGTTATGAGGAGCTATTCTTCTTTGCTCCCTCTAGCATGCAGGAAGAAGATACCAAAACCCGAAGGTTCGTCATGGGACTAAGGGGAAGCATTCGTGAGCATGTATTGGGATTGGAAAAGAAAATATATAACGAAGCTATACAGATTGCTTGAGTACTGGAATCAAGCCAAAGGGAAAGTTATTTTTCTCAGAACAAGGTCATTAAAAGGCCTAATGGAAATACATATAACGATGGAAACACCAAGACATTCAAATCCTTCCATACTCAAGGCTTTAATATTGCAGCCATGACTACCCCAACAGCCCGACCTCAATAAAAGCAAAGTAGTGTTGTAGTTAAATGCTTCAACTGTGATTAAGTAGGACATTATTCAAGGGAGTGTCCTAAGCTAAGGAAGCAGTTACAGCAAGAAAAATTTTATGCAGTTACTTCTAAGGATGTTGTCACATCGTTGATGTGGTCATAGGTATCGTACCTATTAATGGTTTACCCGCCAGAGTACTCTTTGACTCTGGGGCTACTCATTCTTTTATACCTGTGTTGTTTGGAAAGAAGTTAAAATCTATCCATCAGACCTTTAGACTACAAACTACTTGTACGATTACCTATGGAATTAGAAGTGGACCTAGACAAAGGTTATGGACCATGTCCAGTTCTTATTGATGAGAAGATTTTGGATGCAACCTTAATTCAACTCGAAATGGCAGATTTTGATGTTATCTTGGGAATGGATTGGTTAGCTCGGCACTCCGTAAACCTATTATGTATGAAAAAGAAACTGACATTTAAAGACAAGGAAGGAGCAGAGTTTAGTTTTGCGGGAACCAAACTTCTCCGTAAATGAAAACTCATTCTCTCTACATTAAAGGCTAGAAAATGCCTCGAGAAAGGAGGAATTGGGTATCTAGTCTCCGTGGTCAACCTCACCAAGGAAGCACCACGAATGGAGGATATTAAAGTTGTGCATGAATTTCTAGATGTATTTTCTGAGGAACTACCAGGACTACCACCTGACCGAGTGACAAAGTTCGTTATAGATCTTATACCCGGAGCCATGCCAGTATTGAAAGCACCCTATCAAATGGCTCCTACTGAACTGAAGGAACTGAAGGTACAATTATAGGAATTACTGGACAAGGGTTATATTAGACCCAACATATCACCATGGGGAGCGCCAGTATTGTTCGTGAGAAAGAAGGAAGGTAGTGTTCGACTGTATATAGATTATCGAAAATTGAATAATCTTACAATCAAGAATCGATATCCATTACCTCGGATCGATGACTTATTCGATTAATTGCAAGGTGCCAAAGTGTTCTCCAAAATGGATCTTTCGTCAGGATACCATCAGTTGAAGATTAAGGACGGTGATATTCCAAAGACAGCATTCAGAACAAGATACGGACATTATGAATTTTTAGTCATGTCTTTTGGATTGACTAACGCACCCGTAACTTTTATGGAACTCATGAATTGGGTATTCCATGATATATTGGATACATCAGACATCGTATTTATTGACAACATACTAGTCTACTCTAAGGACAAAGAAACTCATGTCACAAATCTAAGAGCCGCTTTGCAGTGACTAAGAAAAGAGAAGCTTTATGCAAAATTTACAAAGTGTGAATTATAGCTGAATGAAGTTACTTTCTTAGGCCATGTTGTATCCGCTGAAGGAATTAAAGTGGATCCTAGCAAGATTGAAGCCATTGCGAAATGGGAAGCACCTAAGAATGTTGCAGAAATTAGAAGTTTCTTAAGGTTAGCTGGTTATTTTGCAAGATTACTCTAGAATCACTGTACCTCTCACCAGTTTGACCAAGAAAGGAGAATATTTTGTTTGGACCGATAAATGTGAAGAGTATTTCTAAACATTGAAGGCTAGATTGATACCAGCTCCCATCTTGACTATTCCGATCCTAGGACAACCATTTATCTTGTATACCGATGCGTCTGGGTTAGGTTTGGGATGTATGCTTATGCAAGAAGTACAAGTAATTGCGTATGCCTTAAGACGACTGAAGTCACATGAGAGGAACTATCCCACTCATGACTTGGAATTAGCAGCAGTAGTACATGCTGTTAAGATATGGAGACATTATTTGTATGGAGAGAAATTTCAGATTAAATCAGATCATAAGAGTCGCACTCATCTTTTTAATCAGAAGGAGTTGAGCATGAGACAGAGAAGATGGCTGAAATTACACAAGGATTATGATTGCAATATTCAGTATCTTCTAGGGAAAGCTAATGTAGTTGCTGACACACTAAGCAGGAAAGCAATGACAGAATCCCAAGAAGAAGCTAGTGCAAATGTTGTAGCTTGTGTAACGAGGAGAGCATTTAATTATGATAAAGAGAAGTTTGTGATTGATATTCTAGATAAATCAACTGACCAAGGGTTTATTCATCTATTCTCAAACATGTTTTCTACATTAAAGATTGTACCTGATCTGATAGACGAGGTGAAGACAGCTATTAAATCAGACCCTTATCTGAGAGTGATGCAAGAAGTCCTTGAAAAAGGTAGGACTACTCCTGAGTTCACCTTGGACGTTGAAAAGGTACTAAGATACAAAGGAAGGGTATGTGTTTATGAAAATAAAGACTTGGATATTAGACACAGATTAATGAAGGAAGTCTACACCACTGCTTATTTGGTACATCTGGAAATACGAAGATGTATCATGATCTGAAGAAACTATATTGTAGGGAGGAATAAAAGAGGATGTAGCTAAATTTATCTCTCAATGCTTGAATTGTCTGCATGTAAAGGTTGAAGGCAAAGACCTGCAGGATTGTTGCAACCACTGCCAGAACCGGCATGGAAATGGGATTGCATCACTATGGACTTCGTCACCGGGTTACCATTGACTGCCTGAGTAGTTGATGCAGTCTAGGTGATTATAGATCTTTTGACCAAGACAACTCGTTTCATAGCTATACGACCTCAGTATACCCTAGAGAGGTTAGATAATATTGTCAGATTACATGGTGTACCTAAAAGCATTATGTCTGACAGAGACCCACGCTTTATTTTAAAGTTTTGGAAAGGATTACAGAAGGCTAAGGGTACAACCTTGAAGTTCAGTACTGTATTTCATCCTCAAACAGACGGACAGTCAGAGTATACTATTCAGATTTTAGAAGACATGCTTCGAGCTTGTGTCATTGATTTCAAAGGATCATGTGATGAGAAATTACTATTGATTGAGTTCGCTTATAATAACATCTATCAAGCTATAGTATAGATGTCACCCTATGAAGCATTGTATGGTAGGAAATTTCAAACTCCTTTATTTTGTAACGACGTTGGAGAATGGAGTATTGTTTGACCAGAGTTTGTTGAGGAGACTTGTCGAGTAGTCGACATTATCAAGGAAAGAGTCCGAACAGCTCAGAACTGTCAGAAACAATGTGTAGATAATCGACGCCGAGATCTTGATTTCACCATAGGTGATAAGGTATTTATGAAAATATCTCCTATGGGTGGTTCAAAATGGTTCAGACATAAGAGAAAACTGTGTCCCAGATATATTGAACCATATGAGATTCTAGCTAAATGTGGAAAGGTGGTGTATCAGTTAGCACTACCACCATCCATGTCTAGTGTACATAATGTATTCCATGTCTCACAATTGAAGAAGTACGTTAGAGATCCAATACATGTTTTAACAATGGATTCACCAGATTTGTTTGAAGATTTGACGTTCGAAGAGTAACCTTTTGAGATCACTAGCCGAAAGGTACAACGTCTTTACAACCGTGACATTTGTTACGTTAAGGTTACTTGGAGAAGCCAAAATGTGAAAGAAATTACATGGGAAGAAAAGAACGCTATGCGGAAGCAATATCCTCACTTATTCGACTCGGAAGGTATGTGTAAATTTCGAGGATAAAATTTATATAAGAGGGGGGTAGTAAGACTCACACTCCACTAACTTGGTCTAACCGTGTCGTGCCAGGTCTTCCCATCATTCCTAGACCAAGTGAACCGAACTGTGAAAATAAATCACAAATCAGGTATGAGAATCGAGTTAAAAACACTGAAAATATAACTAAGTCACATACCTGGGTAGGTATGGTCGACCATAAGTAGGGAAACAAAAATCTCATATCCAAAACCCCACGGTCCATGATTTTGACCCTACGGATGATGGTTTATGCATCGTATGATTGATCGTGATGACCCAGATCAGACTCTGAGTTTTGGAAACTTTCCTAAATTAAGGGATTGTTTTCCTAATTGAAAGAGAACTCTATATGCAGAGTTTTTCTCTATATAAAGGATGTTGCTCAGCCCTTTTTCACTCTTTTAGAACATTAGTAAACCCTAGAGAAATAGAAGGGAAGAGAAAGAAGAGAAGGAGAAGAAGGAAAAGCTAAGGAAATGAATTTTCTGAGAAGAGATTGGCTCTCTATCATAGGCAAAGGTATGAGCCTAATCTCTAAAGATGTTAATTCTTTGGACTAAGGATTCTATGGAGGATTGGGAATGTCAACCTATTATGATTCATGTGATTTCCCTGATAAAATCCCTAGGAGAATCATGAGGAATGAATTTTATGATTAGGGTTTATAAGAAACTACAAATGATGGCCATAAGATGACCTTAGAATAAACCCCATTGAATAACAGAATAATTGACCCAAGAAGAACTCGAATTGCATGTAGACTGTGACCAGAAATCTCAAGGTCGCAACTATGGTCAACCGTAGCATGACCAGCATGACAGAGAATCGACCATAGGCATTCGGAAAGATTTCAAAAACCATATGGTTGCAGCTACGGTCGCACCATATGCGACCATAGGGTATCGACCATAGGCAGTATGGTCGATACAGTTTGAGACCATAGAACCAATCAGACACCTATTAGTGCTCTATTTCAATTTTTGACTACTGTAACATGTCACATATGAACCTTAACTTAAATTCATATAACTTTTATGTTGTTAAATCAATTCAAAGAGAATTTCAAGGCTTGAAAGGAGATCAAGTATTGCTAACAAGTGAGGGAACAAGACCTAAACTAATTGGATAAGTACAACCTATTTATTTTTATTGAGTCCAATGCCATGATTGATTCTATACTTGTATGTTTGTAATGTTCATTTCACATGTTATCTAATATTCCGGCTATTACTTCTCATGTATAATTAATTCTGTTTATTTATAACATGATGATGATGATGATGATGCTAGGAATAGACATGTGAATGTATGTGTGTGGTCGGTGTGTTGGATGACAGTGGAGCATCAGGGGGAGGATGTGGCATGGTGGTCTTTGACCTTGTCACCAGACTCTAGCTCTATCTCTACTCAAGTCTTGCCCACTAACATCATCGTATCGCCATTACCTTAGCAGAACTATTACATCGTAGGGCATCAGGGGAGGTGGTCTCTGACCGTGTGGTCTCTAACTCTGTCGGGGGGCCTTAGCTCTAACTCTATGGACGTATTGAGGGATGCTGGGGTGAGGCCTTAGATACACTATTTGGCATTAGGATTGGTTAGTTACAAGCCCAATTTGCAAGCCCTCGCCAAAAGGGGCTTACGTGTTGGTATGGATAGGGCATTAGGGGAAATATTGGCGGTGTTTGATCTGAACAGTTTAGCTATATCTTTATTCCATGGTGGGTGCATGTGGGATGGCAATGGTGTTTGATCCATTAGGTGGATTCACACACTTGTGTATAGAGGTGTGGTATCCACCAAACCTTTCTATAGCATATTGCAAACTTAAAAACCAGACCAAAGATATGAATTAAATGCATGCATATGTTTGTTGCATTGTTTTGTTTGCTCACTGAGCCATGATGTGTGCTCACCCTTTTGACGTCGAATATTTTTAATTGATGATGCAGGTCTTACCATTGAAGAATATATGAATGCATCGACGTATGGACACGTTGCTGTGATTGACATAAAAGCTGAAGAAAATGCGCATGATTCATCATTCGAGTGCAACCAATGTGTTTTTGCTTAAGTTTAGTTATAATTTGAACATCAGATATGTAATTGATTATTAATTTTTATGTCTTGTGGCTTGGAGATAATTGGATTAAATATTTATTTATCACTGTTAGACTCTCATTCATTATCTATAAGACTTCTTCTTATTTGTTTATTACCTCTGATTATTAATGTGGAATGTGTGTGTGGTTTCATATGGTGGGTACGACCTATACGAGATCCTGGGTGAACCGTTGGTTTATTGGCAGTTCATCACACCATTCTGGTTAGACCAGAATTGAGGTGTGACATTCGATGTCTGACATTATGATTTACCCCAATTTAGGTTTAAGGTCATTCAAGTTCATACCCCAGTTTGGAATCTATTAAAGTTTAGCCTTAGTTGTCCCACAGTTTGGGTTTCTGTGAAACTCATTCTTGGACTGATCATACTTTGGTTCCAATATATTTTTTGGTCATACCCCAGTTTGGGGTTCATTATAGTCCAAACATTAGGTTGGTCCATTGTGATCATGGTCTACCCTGGCTTGGGTTCATTATGGCTCCATTAGGTTTCAATCTTGGTTTACCCCAACATGGGTTCCATTGATGTTCATTATCGGCTTGGCCCACTACCATCTTGGTTTATATACTAGTTTGGATTCATTGAAGTTTGGCTCTTGGGTGCTCCTATTTGGGCCCAATGTCCTTAGGATTCATACCCCAACTTGGGGTTCATTAAGGTTAATCATTGGACCACTCCTATTTAGGTCCAGTATCATTATGGTATATACCTCAGTTTGGGATTCATGGAGGCTCAACCCTGGGCCAATCAAATTTGAGTTCAAAATACTTTATTTCATACCCGAGTTTGGGGTCTTCACAGTTTATTGCCTATTTTCCATAGTTCAAGTAATAATGGAAGATGGGTGTTTTGGATTCTTGAGAATTTAGGACTGACTCCATTAGTCAACAAGACCTAGTTGCCATGGATAGGTGGAATATTTTTACAGCTTAAATGTTCAATGAAGATTGGCCGGCAGCATGACTATAAACACAACCCTTCAGTTTTCACTCTGAAGGGTCAATTCTATTTTGCAGCATTGGGTTTTGATTGCTAGAGACAAATCATGAGATGGAAATTGGATGAAGAGCTTTCCCTTAGTTTCGAATAGAACCAAAACATAAGCCGGAGATAGCGATCAAATTGGCCTACGGATAAATCAGGGCATTAGGTTCAGATGGGTCTAACTTTCCTCAATTATGGTTTGAACCTGGGGTAACGGTTGATCAACTTAGGGATAAACATTGACATTAAGCTTAAACAAATAATATTTTTCCTTGATCATATCATGAACTGGAACACGAACTGGAGGCAACAGTTGGATAAACTTATGGCTAAAACATCAACACCGAATTTAAATGAAATAGAGCTCTCTTTGATTCTAATAGAACTCGGAACATGAACCAGATGTGACTATTGAATTGGTCTAAGGCTAGATCATGGCATTGAGCATAGAGGGGTGGAACTCTTTCAAATTCCTATACGAACCAGAACACGAACTAGATATAATGATTGAATCGGTCTAAGACTGGATATCTCTTTAGTTTCAACATGAACTTGACATGAACTAGAGGTGACGGTTGAACCATCCTAGGACTAGATTTCACTTTAGTTCCTACATGAACTTAACATAAACCAGAGGTGACGGTTGAACCATCCTAGGGCTAGATCTCTCTTTAGTTTCAACATGAACTTAACATGAACCGAATGTGACAACTGAAGCATCCTAGGGCTAGATTTCTCTTTAGTTCCAACATGAACCTGACATGAACTATATGTGACAATTGAACCATCTTGGAAGTATTTACTCAGGTACCATCAAGTATTTTCTCCAAAATTGGCATCCATTCTTACCCAAATCAAATCCTCAACTAAATCAAGTTCCCTAGGATATGGACAAAATTCTTTATTCAGGTTGTCCTATCCAATCTAGAACTTAGCATTTGTTTAGAGTTTTCATTTTTGACAATTGATGACTTTATAAATTTTGACAAGAGGGTTGAATAGGCTTTGGAATGGGACCCTAGTCATACTTATGATTATATGGTATCTTACCCCACTGATTAATAGGAGTCCTATTCAGTTTTCCTAAAAAGAGAGTACTTAGTCAAAGGGTAGACAAGATTGTAGGTTCACTTCAGCTCACTTTAGAAGTATAGGAAAAAGACTGAACAGACACATATTACGAATTATGGAGTAATGGGGATAGAAAGGGATCACATACACATATAGACTGACTCAACCAAACAAATGTCAGCTCCCTTATGGAACCCCCTTGAATAAACATTATCTGGATCAATTTAGTTTCTTTGATTGACTTCGTGATTGGCCTTGGGCTTCATGACCCAAATGGTTCATTAGGCAACAAGGTCCAACCACTTGGTTCATTAAATTCAAAGAGATTGAAACTGATATACTTATTCCTAGCTTTCATATAGGATAGTTAGAAAAAGTGGTTCATGACTAAACAAACCAGTAAATAACTCGATCATGACAACTATGTCATGACACTCTGAGTTAACAATGTGTTAAAAATGATGGATCCGACACTTTGAGTTCATTGATAGAGAGTGTACAGTGGCCGTCCCCTATGATGTGGGGCTGGTTTATACATTTCTCCTGCTCCCATCAAGTGAGAGTTCAAGATGCTCATCATGTAGATTCTAACATGTCAACCAATCGAGAGTAAAAATGGACAGAACTTTAACATCATAGGCATGGATACCATGATTGAACGGGTTTTACCATGTTGGTTCAGGGATGGATCAAAACTAACAAACATGTGGCTTAAACTGGGTTAGGACTAGCAAGGCTACCTTGACAAAGAAGAGTGGCCTATCCCGTCTACACAGTAAATCATGGGCCCTTCGATTCCTTTTGATATACCATTTTGTAAAATGTCAAGACCTAGAGTAGTATGACGCCTTCCTGGGCAGACCCAAGAAACAATCGTCAAAGGCTCTCATCAGTAGGGACGTTTACAAGGTATGTGTCAAGATTGTGCTTTTCGTCTACCGGGCGATCCCATCTACATGAGGACTCGAGTCGACTAATGGCACGATGTGTGACTGAACCCATCCCCCCCAAAATAATATGTACAATCATAAATAATAGTAGCCCTAGATCTAGCATCCAATGTCAATTAATCAATGTAAGGAAAGTGAATCTAGAGTTAGAATGTAGAATCTCCAGCGGAGTCGCCACTATGAGGAAAATGAAATATCTACCCATCTCTGATGGACGGTAAATGATTTGGAATCGCCACCTAGATTAAGGTCTAGGACCTATAAAAATGTAGTATCATCATAAGAAAAGACTTCTATTGACTCATTTGACCTAATTTATTAGCTTTGATCTATCAGAGAATGGGTAAGCGTACAAGGTACAGTTTGGGAAGGTGTTAGGGACCTAAAGATGCCCGATTCAAAAAATCGGCCTCTTATGTGATTTTACTTTCCTTAGACTCTATGGTTTTAACTATTTATGGTCAATGGATGATGACTAGGGCTCATGGGGGATCCAATGCCAAGTTACAAAGTTCTTCTAACCTAGGTTCAGCTAAACTTGTTCTCAAAATAAATAAACAAGAAAAGTAATATATAGTGAACCAAACCAAAGATGGTTCAGTGATAGACTGAATCTGAGACATCCAAGACATCTCAAATTACCTACGTATTCCAATCCTGGAAATAATGTGCATAACGTAGTTTGAACGGAATGTGATTAAGGTTTATGGATGTGATTTATGGTTAAGCTTTCTTAGAAACAATTGTTTAAGTTGAAGTTTATGCTTGATGATGATTGAGATTGAATCTAGAGATAGCCTATGTAGACTGAAGTGAATATGGATATTGATATGAATATGGATATTAATATGGGGGACCTAAGGATTCTAAGATGTGGTTCCGTACTTGGAGTGGTCCTACAAGTTTCTTACGTATTTCAAAGGTCTTGAAAATCAGGTACAATGTAGTTCGTTGTGATGGATTATGGATATGAATAAATTAATGACAAATATGGATAACCTAAAGGAACTAAAAATGTGATCATGCCTTCGGGGATCTATCCCTCTAGACAAGGTCCAAGTGTGCCTTTGGGAATCTGTCCCTTTGGACGGGATTTGAATATGTCTTTGAAAATCGATCCCTCTGGACAAGATTTGAGTACGTCATTTGGGAATCTATCTGAACAAGGTTTGAGTACATCTTCTAGGGAATCTATCCCTCTGAACAAGATTTGAGTACATCTTTGGGAATCTATCCCTCTTGACAGGGTCAGAGTACGTCTTTAGGAATCTATCCCTCTTGACAGAGTCTGAGTACGTCTTCGGGAATCTATCCCTCTTGATAGGATCTAAGTACGTCTTCGGAAATCTATCCCTCTTGACAGGTCTGAGTATGTCTTTGAGAATCTATCCCTCTAGATAGGTCTGAGTATGCCTTCGGGAATCTATCCCACTTGACAGGGTCAGAGTGTAAGACCCGTTTCGAACAACAGGTCTTACCACCTTGTATCAGGTCTACCTATCATGGTCGAGCCAAGTGGACCAAGTGCGTGAAGAAACCACAAGACCAGGTATATAATTTAACTCAAAAACATTCAAATATGAGTGTGTGATCGCATGCCTAAACAGGTGTGACTGACACCACCTCAAAAGAGTCCAACCACATGAATTTTGGTCGTGTGGTCGGACATTTCAAAAGGTAGGGTCACGGATTCTGCGACCCCACCTCCGACCCCACGGAACCAGTTAGAAACCAAATTTAGGAAACCTTCCTAATCCGAAGGGGGTTCTTTTCTAAACTCATTAGGGCATATTATGAAGGGTTTTTCTTTATAAATAGGATGTCCCTTAGCCTCTTTTACTCCTTCAGAACTCTAATTAAAAGAGAGAGAAAGAGAAGAGAAGGAAGAGAAGGAAAAATAAAGAAGAAGACTAAGGAGGAGAAAAATTTAGAGAAAACTCTGAATCTTCAGTAAGCATAAGGTATGGACATATTTTTCATGTTAAATTGAGAGCCTAGGATAGTTCATGAAGAAGATAGGATTGGGAGAAACCCAAATCATTCATCCATGGATAAATTCCAAGATAATCCACGGAGGAAATTATGTGGACAATGGATGGTATATAAAATAGTAGTTTTAAACCATAAAACAATCATAAGAAGGACCATGATGATAAGCCAAAGGATTCAAACATGAAAGAATGGAACTAAGAGTGAAAGGTCGACCATAACACTTGTGGTCACACATGGGGTCACATGATGTCTGACCCCACATGTCCGACCACATGCCCTCGGGATGTTTCCAGGGAGGGTATGGTCGCACGTATGGTCGGAGTATGTCCGACCCTACCCTGCGACCCCACACCCTATGGTCACAGAAACTGAAACCTCAGGTGCTGCCACACCTGCGACCCCTCAGTTTCTGTTAGTCTAAATACATGGGAATTAATTCTAATTAAAAATCTATCAACTTGTTAGGTTTTCAAGTGATTTAAAAGTGATTCATAAAGCTTGAACGAGGATCTACTATCAGTCAAAGGTGAGGGAACATGACCTAAACTAATTGGCTAATAATAAACTATTTTTATTTATTGAGTACAATGCCATGAATGATTCTATGGTTATATGCGTGTATTTTGCATATCACATGTCGTCTAATATTCCTGTTATTACTGTTCATGTATATTAAATTTAGTTTATTTATAACATGGTGATGATTATGATGCTAGAAATAGGCATGTGAATGTATGTGTGTGGTTAGTGTGCTTGATGCGAGTGGGGCATCTGAGGGAGGATGTGACACTGTGGTTCATCCTGGTCACCAGACTCTAGCTCTATCTCTACTCAAGTCTTGTCCACTAACATCATCGTATCGCTATTACCTTAGTAGAACTATTACGTCGTAGAGCATCAGGGGAGGTGGTCTCAGACCGTGTAGTCTCTGACTCTATCAGGGGGGCCTTAGCTCTATCTCTATGGACTTATTGAGGGATGCTAGGGTGAGGCCTTGGATATATTGTTTGACATTAGGATTGGTTAGTTGCGAGCCCAGTTTACAAGCCCTCGCCAATAGGGGCTTATGTGTTGGTATGGGAAGGGCATCAGGGGAATTTTCATGCTGTATGATCCTAGCACTTTAGCTCTATCCCTATTCCATGATGGGTGCATGTGGGATGACAATGGTGTTTGATCCATTGGGTGGCTTCACACACTCGTGTATACATGTGCGGCGGCCACTAATCCTTTCTATTGCACATTGCAAACTTATAAACCAGACCAAATATATGAATTGAATGTATGCATATGTTTGTTGCATTGTTTTGTTTACTCACTGAGCTCAAGTTGGAGAGCTGACCCTTGCGCACGCAATTCTTTTAGTTTATGATGTTGCAGGTATTACGGTTGAAGATTATGTCGACACGCCAACATATGAACAAGTGGTGGCTATGAAGAGCTAGCTGTGGAGGACTACTGTGATTCGTTAAGCGAGCGTTTCAACTGTGGATACGCTTAGTGTTTAATTTTTTATTTGGATATTTGTAATATGTATTAAATTATGTTTTGGTTACTTAGAGAATAATAGAATATTAATTATTTATCATGATTAGACCTGAGTTCATTATTTGTAAGATTTTTAATATTTACTTTATTATCTCTAATTAATGTGGAATGTATTTTGGTTTAATATTGTTTGGCATAGCCTATGCGAGATCCTGGTTGAACCATTGGTTTATTAACGGTTCATCACACCATTCTGGTTGGTTCAGAATTGGGGTGTGACAACTTAGTATCAGAGCTCTCAGGCCTTGTCCATGAAACTTGAATACTTCCACTAGAGTCCATGAACTGAGTTAGGATAAATTAAAAGCTTTAATACAAACACACCATAAGCACCTGTGTTGTTTAAGACAGAACTTAAACAAGACAATAATGTACATATAAAAGGTGGAACCATATGTAAACACTGACAGAAAAAGAGAAAATCTAAATGTATCCTGATAAACAAATAACATATGGCACGGTTTACAAGTAGGACAGTTTCCTGAGTATACAAAGGATATAGTACAGTAGCAAGAAGAAATCATCTGTAAAGTAAAAAAAATTAGAATACCGAGTTGGTACTCACAAGATGTGAAACTCAATGTATGACAGAGAAAGAAGAAAAATGTCTAGTAATGCCTAAATCCCTGTAGAGGTAAAGGGAAAGATCTTGGGATAAATCGAACAGAGATAGGAAAACAATGGCCATACACCAAAAAATGAGAGTAACTATAAAAGAAGATAAAGCTATACTCCTGGGTGATGTGGAGACTCAGAGTGAGATATGCCATACGCTGATCCATTGCCCGCTGAGCATTAAGAGGATGTTGCAACTTGATCCCACCACTATCAGGGTCAAGAATGGGTAATGAAAACTCATATGAGTAGATGCTAAATAATGATAATCAGATTGGAGAAAATCAAAGGAGGTGAACAACCAGGCCACTCCAGCCAATCATCTGGAATACTGTAAGCCCCCTAATTTTCGCCACCCTCTGCGTAAGTCAACCAATATGGCAGGGTTTCGGCCTTTAACCCAAAGATTTGTGATTCTCCACTTAACCCCACAGCAGGGTCATGGGCTATTATCTACTTGAATGAATAGGTCGTGAAATTATCTTCAAAATGAGACCGAAATCATTAAATTCTGACATCAAACAAGGAAGATATCGTAGTTTGAAAATGCAAGGGCATTTACGTAATTATCGTATCATGCATGCATTATTATTCAAACTTCAAGACATCATATCTTGGTCATCTGATATCGGAATCAGATGATTCAAAGGCCAATATTCCTTATTTTCAGTCCTATTCAAAGCGGACGTGAAAAATCTCAAGTAGAAGTCACCAGTGGGTCCCATGCAAGATTACACATTGAAATGGTTATTTAATCTTCAAAATTCATAAGTTGGCCATTTCATTTCCAAATGAGATGATTCAAGCTCCAATATTCCTTATTTTTAATGTTTTACAAAGTGAACATATAAAGTTTGGAATAGATGCTATCGGAAAATTCCATACGGAAGGGTGACAGAAATGGACTATGAATTGTCAACCTTGTCCAAACTAGCTTAATCTAGCTTAGTCTAACTTAGTTCGGCCCAGCTCAGACCAATCTAGACCAAGTTATGTCAGTCCATATGCATGCATTTCTTTTATATATGTATAATGTATAATATATTATTGTATATAATACATATATATATCTTATGGATATATTATACGTATTAATACATTTATATATATATATATATATATATATATATATATATATATATATATATATATATATATATACATATCTTATGGATATATTATAAGTACTAATACATTTATATATATATATTAAGAAAGAGAGAGGAAACTGAGGCCGTGGAAAGAGAGAGAAAAGAGAGGCCATAGGAAAGAGAATGGGAGAAAGAAAAAAAAGGAAAGAGAGAGAAATAAAAGAAAAAAAGAAAAGAAAAAAAAAGGGGAAAAGATTCCCTTTCACGTTTTCTAGAAAGAAAACGTGAAAGAGAGAGGGAGAAAGAAAGAAAAAAAAAAGAAAAAAGGAGAAAAATAATAAAAAAGAAAAAAGAAAATGTTTTCTAAGAAAGAAATCGTGAAAAGAGAGGGAGAAAAGAAAAAAGGAAGGAAAAGAAGGAAGAAGAAAAGGAAAGAAGAAAGAAAGGAAAGAGAGAAGGATTTTTCTAGAAGAAAGAAGGAGAGAAAGGAAAGAGAGAAGGGGTTTTCTAGAAGAAGAAGGAGAAAAAGGAAAGAAAGGAAGAAGAAAAAACGTGGGAAGGAAGAAAAGAAAGGAAAGAAGAAAAAATGGGAAAAAAAGGATTTTCAAGAAGAAAAAAAAAAGAAAAGGAAGGAAGAGGGAAGAAGGAAAGAGGAGGAGAGGATTTTCTAGAAGAGGGAGAGATAGAGAACGTGTGGAATAGAGAGGGAGAAGTGAAAACGGAATGAAAAGAAGAAAGGAAAGAAGAAAAAGGAAGAAAAAAAGATTTTCTAGAAAAAAGAAGAAAGGAAAGAAGGATCCTCTAGAAAAGGAGAGAAAAATTATAAATAGGCAAGAGAAGAGAGATGAGGCTCTCTTTTTTTGAGACCATAGAGAGAGGAGAACGTGGGTGAGGGAGAGGAAAACGTGAGCGAGAGAGAGAAAATGTGAGAGAGGGAGAACAAAAGAGAGAAAAGAGAAAAGAAAGAAAAGAGAAGAAGAAAAGATAGAAAAAGAAGAGAGAGAGAAGCAGATGAGAGGAGAAGGAGGATTCACATTCAAAGGGGATTGATACAACCTCCAATCACCCTTCATCAATGGTTTTGCTCGATTTGAGCCCAAGGTTAGTACTCTAGACAAATTTAGAGGTCGTTAGAATGCTCGAATGCCAATTTTGCTTGAAAAAGGATAATTTTCAAGAAATCTCAATCATGAATGCTCTATTACATTCTTGTTAATGTTAGGATGCCTATGTCTAACATTTTTCATGAATGATAATTTCTCTAAGCTATTCAATGATGAATTTTTGAATGATATACAATGATGTTTGATGTTTTTTGTAAATTTCATAAAGTGGTTTTCTGATCTGAAAATTCTAGATTTAGGGTTCAAACTTAGGACGTACATCATATGTATTTTTTCTAAGATTTTGAAGCCCAAACTTTTATGGGAGTCTCCCTGATATGTTAGAAGACTACCCTAAAAATTTCGTTCCATTTGGAATTGGGGAAATATATAAAGCAATTTTCCTTTGACATTGCTATTTTTCTCGGATGTAATGCAATCCTCCATCAGAATGTCTCTAGACAAAGCCCTTATGGCCATAATCATAAAATTCACTTAACATGAACTTTTTAGACATGAAAGTCTTCTAAAAAATGACACTAGTTTCATATTTTTTCCATTTTTTTTGAATTGATATCAATTTTTAAGTGCATAGTGTTCTGATTTTGAATCTGCCATGATGTACTGATTTGCATGATTGAAAAGAGTCATTTTTCACAAAAAAAAATATATTGTTTTAACTTGTTTTTCTTAATGAAATTTTAGATCAGACAGTTATCTACTTAGAAATATGTCAGTATTTAATTTTCATTAAGAATATAATTTTATTTGAAATTTATGGTGCAACTGGTCAAAAATCTGTAACATATTTGGTCTTAGGGCATATCTTTGACCTATTTTTGCTTTCTGTTGGGATTCAAAACCTTCATATGAAATATAATATATTAAGTTGTTTTTCTATAAAAAAAAGTTGAGCTTGATTTGAGTTTCGAAAGACCTACTTATGGTCATTCTTGTATAATGTGACAAATCTGAATACAGTTCATAGTTTTGTCCATTATCTGGAACCTTGTGTCACAATTTTCACAGTTTTTGAGTCATTAATCATCCCAAATTTTTTCATAAAAATTACAATTTTTTCAAAGAACATTAAACATATGTTTGTTTTGATAATTTTGTACTTTTCAAAAAAAAATTTCATTGATGTCTCAATCATTATAACATCAATGATTGTTTAAATGAATTCTGCCATATTTGGATAAATGGCTATATTTGGAGCATTCATGTTCTTTGTTTGGATTGTGCATACCATGTTTGCCACATTTCATGTGCTGCTATTTTTGATAGAATAGATAAATTTTTATCATATTTTAGCAAAATCTTAATTTTTTAAATCTTACTATGCTTAGAAAATAGCATATAAGATCTTTCTTTTTTTTTGAAAAATTCATGTCATATATGCATTCTATGATTGGTACTTACCATATTGATATATAGATCCATATTAGATCTTGCATGTTAGATCTTGACATGCTTAGATCATGCCATATTAGATCTTGCCATATTAGATCTTACCATATTAGGTTCTTGCCTTATTTGCAATACATGTCATATTAGGGAGATTTTCATAATCTTACTATATGATATGATAGTTACCATAAATATCATACATGCCATGCTTACAATATTCCTTTTTTGGCAATAATTTAATTTATGCTGCACCCTAGTTGAACTGCCATATCTGTACACCTAGCAAACATATTAGGTGTGGGGACGTGCATTTAGGCACCAACATTCTTTGGTAGGGCATAATGGGAATAATAAAAACCTTAATAAAGAAAGGAAAATGCTTTGCCAAACATTCGAAGATTAGAACTTAGGTTGAAAAAGGTAATTCAGGATGATCTTGCCCCTCGATAAACCCTAAACCTAAAATAGGTTCTAAACCATAAACCTAGAACAGGTTCTCACATTCTAACCTAGAACAGGTTACCATTTTCGATCTACGTGGATTCTGATTCCTAGGTCAAACCCTAGGATACGTAGGCTATTTGAGAGAAACCCAAATTCGAATCCACACCTTAGTCTACTTGGACTATCCATAGATCCACTAGGATATCCACCCAATTTCAAACTACGTGGATTTTGATTCCTAGATCAAACCCCAGGATACGTAGGCTATTTGGGAGTAACCCAAATTTGGATCCACAACTTAGTCTACTCGAACTATCCATAGATCTACTAGGATATCCACCCAATTTCGAACTACGTGGATTCTGATTCCTAGGTCAAACCCTAGGATACGTAGGCTATTTGGGAGATACCCAAATTTGGATCCACACCTTAGTCCACTCAGACTATCCATAGATCCACTAGGATATCCACCCATATTTTAACCAAATAAGATAATCCAGGCCGAACTACGTGGATTCTGATTCCTAGGGCAAACCCTAGGATACGTAGGCTATTTGGGAGAAACCCAAATTCAGATCCAAACCTTAGTCCACTTGGACTATCCATAGATCCACTAGGATATTTATCCACATTTCAACCCAAATAGGGTTATCCACATTCCAACTCATAATGGGTTATCCATATTTTGACCCAAATAGGGTTATTCACAGATCCACTAGGACTATCTATCAGCCCACATGGACTATCCAGATCCTAACCCATAGGGTTTCTCATTCATTCAAGCATAAACTTCAACTTGAGCAAAGAACTTAATCATGTACAAGCATAAATCATAATCATAAACTTTAATCACACCTGAACTACGATGGTGAACTTGATTTTTGGAATAATTCCATAATACATAGGCAATCTGATGGATACAGATTCGGTTCAATGATATCAAACCACTTTGTTTGGTTTGATTTAACAGATAGAGGCTAGCAAAGGAATGACATAGGAGACAGATTTTGATCGGGCAGTTTGGGTGCCTAACCCCTTCCCATAACCGTAACCTGATGCTTACCCAATCTCTGATGGATCAGAAATCCAATCTAAGGGTCATAAGTCAATCGAAGTCTTACCTTGGGGTAAGATTTCACATTTTCTAAGGTCCTAGACCTTAATCTAGGTGGCGACTTCTAAGATTTCAATCTTTGTCCTCACAGTCGCGACTTCACTAGGGATATAAACGTCAAACTCCTAAATGAAAACTTTCCTTGTTTGAATTGGATGCTAGCTTTTAGAATACTATATTTATGCTTGTAAAATATTTCTTTGGGGGGAATGGGTTCAGTCATACATTCGTGCGAGTAGCCAAACCGGGTCCCATGCATATGGGGTAGCCCACTAGGCGAAACACACAGCCTTGGCCTGTACTTTGTGAGACCACGACCGACGAGCAGTCACTAACGAGCGTTTCTTGGGTCCGCGTGAGAATGCGTTATGCTACTCCACGTCGCTTGGATCCTTGGAACATAGTATATAAATGGATTGGGGACCCATTATTCATCGTGCATTCGGTGATAGGTTACCTCATCCTTGTCAAGGTGGTCTTTTCTATCCTAACCCAGATTGTTGCCCAATGTTTGTTATTTTTGGTTCTTCCCAGAACGGACCGAGTAAAATCTGGTTAACCATGACATCCATGTTTGAGACGTCGAAGTTTCACCCGTTTTTGTCCTCGATTGGTCATCATGTAAGATTCTACACGATGAGCATCTCGAACTCTCACCCATTGGGAGTATGAGGTATGTATACGCCTGCTCTACATCATAGTAGACGGTCACTATACACCCTCCATTAAGTAAGCTCGATGTATCGAATCTCTCATTGTTAACATGTCAATTTCAAAAAACGAACAGAAAATCCCTGTCAAGACATAGATACCATGGTCAAGAAGAAATTTACTAGTTTGTTCATCTATGAACCACTTTTGCTAACCATCCCTAATAAGGATGAAGGATTAATATATCCATTTCAATTTCATCGAATTTGGTAATCCAATTGGCCAGACCTTGGTACCACTGATTATCTATTTTGGAATCACGAGGTCCCAAGACTGAACACATGGCTTAATCAAATTCAATTAAATTGACTTGGATAATGTTTACCCAATCGCCCTTATGAGGGAGCTAACTTTGTTTGGTTAAGTCATCTTTCATTGTGCATGTAACTTTTTCCACTCCTTTAGATGTCTAGAATCTTGATATTTCTCCATTGGATTTCAATGTCTTTCGAAAAGAGAATCAAACTGCAACCATATCCACCCTTTTAGGGTTAGAGGCCCCTACAATTAGGGAATTATCTTGATCTCCCACCTTGAGATGGATCCATGTTGAATCAATGGAATTCATGAATCTAGATCTTTATTGAACATCAAATTGTGTAAGAAAGAAGGCAACCAGATTTGGGAACACAATCAGTAACTCAGTCAATCTGATGCAATAGAGCATTCAGTTTAGGCAGCAATAAGCACCTATACTTGAAAAAGTTTACAATATTCCTATACAATTAGTCCCTGGGCCTACTAATATCATATTCAGTTCATCTCATAATTAAGGAGAGATTCAGCCCCTAGGCAAATCCAATCACTGTCCTCAATGTACCTCAAAATTAAGGAAAGATTCAGCCCCTAGGAAAATCCAATCGTAGTTCTCGATTCACCTCATAATTAAGGAAAGATTCAGCCCCTAGGAAAATCCAATCACTATTCTCAATGTATCTCAGAATTAAGGAAAGATTCAACCCTTAGGGAAATCCAATCATAGTTCTCGATTCATCTCTGAATTAGGGAAAGATTCAACCCCTAGGCAAATCCAATCATAGTTCTCGATTCATCTCTAAATTAAGGAAAGATTCAGCCCCTAGGCAAATCCAATCAATATTCTCGATTTACATCAAAGTTAAGGAAAGATTCAGCCCCTAAGCAAATCCAATCACTGTTCTCGATTCATCTTTGAATTAAGGAAAGATCAATCCCTTGGCAAATCCAATCACCATTCTCGATTCACCTTTGAATTAAGGAAAGATTCAGCCCCTAGGCAAATTCAATCAATGTTCCCTATTCACCTTTGAATTAAGGAAAGATTCAGCCCCTAGGCAGGTCCAATCATCATTTCGGTTCATCCAAAATTAAGGAAAGATTCAGCCCCTAGGTAGGTTCAATCACATCCAGTTCATCTCAGAATCAAAGAAATATTCAGTCCCAGATTCAACCACCATTTCTGGTTCATCTCAGAACTGAATAAAGATTCAGCCCCTAGGCAGGTCCAATCATCATTTTGGTTCATCCAGAATTATGGAATGATTCAGCCCCTAGGCTGATTCAATCACATCCAGTTCATCTCAAAATCAAAGAAATATTCAACCCCTGATTCAACCACCATTTCTGGTTCATCTCAAAACTAAAGAAGGGTTTAACCATTAGGTAGGTTAAATCATCACTCCTTGATCATGCTATAATGGAGAAGGCATTCGACCCCTAGGCTTTTTCACCCTTCACCTCCTGTTTAGGTTCTGATTCATGTCGGAACTAGGAAAAATTCCATTCATCAGAATTCAATTAGCCACTAGGCTTATCCAACCATCAACTTTGGTTAGGGTTCTGATTCATGTTGGAACTAAGAAGAGTTCCATTCATCTGAATTCATTTAGCCACTAGGCCTGTCCAACCAGCAATTTTGGTTTAGGTTTTGATTCATGGTGGAATTAAGAACAGTCCCATTCAACTGAATTCATTTAGCCACTAGGCTTATCCAATCATCAACTGTGGTTTAAGTTTGGACTCATGTTGGAACTAAGAAGAGTTCCATTCATTGGAATTTAATTAGCCCCTAGGCTTGTCCAACCGTCAACTCTAGTTCAGGTTTCGATTCATGTTGGAACTAAGAAAGGTTCCATTCATATGAACTCAATGTGAGCATGAGTTAGCCTCTAGGCCTGTTCAACCATTACCTCTGGTCCATGTTCTATCTCATGATGGAATCAAAGAGAATTTCAGTCATTTCAATTCAATCAATTAGTCATCTCTAGCAAATTAGAGTCCAATCCATGATTGTCATCCTTGGCCTCCATCAATCGGAGCCCAACTCAAGCAATCCTTGCGTCTAGCAATTAGAGCCCAGTCCATGACTGTCAATCTTGATCTCTATCAATCAGAGACCAATTCAAAGTCAATCCTGATCTCTATTAATCAAAGACCAGTTCAAAGTCAACTCCGTCTCTATTAATCGGAGACCAGTTAAAAGTTAACCTTGTCTCTATCAATCGGAGACCAATTCAAAATCAATCTCTGGCTCTATGAATTAGAGCCCGATCCATGTCTATCATAGCCCAGTGCTACAAGTTAGGATCACTCATCAGGACTAGCGAATGAGAAGCATTCCTCATTTCCTATCAGTAAAGATCAATTCTAGATTCTAGAGTCATCAAGAGACCATGAATCTTCAGCTATAATAGTGCTATCCCATCTAGGGCATTACTGTTCCATTGGCCAAGGAAATGCTAGAATCCAAAGAGTTGCCCTCATATTTCTCATTATTTAAAGAGAGGGAATGGAATTTTCCCGAGCAGTAGGGTAGACCAAAGATGAGATCTAATGTGCCCCAGGCTAGGATAAGAACCAAAATCACGGCTCAGGAATGGTCCAATGATGAAACCCTTAACCCATAAACTGGGGCATGAACCAGATTGAACCTGGACCCAAATTAAGTGCGGTCCAATGATGAAACCCTTAACCAATAAACTGGGGCATGAAACAGATTGAACTTGGACCCAAATTGGGTATGGTTCAATGAGGAAAGCCATTGAGCGCTAAGCTGGTCTTGAACCAGATTGACCTAGGACCCAAATTGAGTGCGGTCCAATGAGGAAAGCAATTGAGCCCTAGGCTGGTCAAGAACCAAATTGACCTTGGACCCGAATTGAGTGCGGTCCAATGAGAGCCACTGAGCCCTAAGCTGGGCATGAACCAAATTGAACTTAGACCCAAATTGTGTGCGGTCCAATGAGGAAAGCCATTGAGCCCTTAACTAGGGCATAAACCAAATTGACCTTGGACCCAAACTGAGAGTGGTCTAATGAAGAAATCCATTGAACCCCCCAAGCCGAGGCATAAACTAGTCTAATCTTGGAGTCAAAATGGTATAGTGCCATGGCGATACCCCTTGCTCCCCAAGCTGGTACATAGGCTAGAATGATTATGATCTCAACCAGAAGTGGTCAATTGATGAATCCATTGAACCCCAAACTGGGGCATGAACCATGTAACCTTGAGCATAAAAAGCAATAGTCTGGTGAAATGAATCCCAAACTGAATAAAAAGAAGAAAAAGAAAAAAAAAGGGTAAGAATTGTATGGAACGCTGAAAGGTAGACATCTTGCACCTATTGATAGAGGGGCATGATGAGTCCTACTGTTAGAGGTCTGAAGGAAGATTTATTCCCACAACGACTGAAGGTGGTCGTCGAAGGTGTTATGCCCAACTAGATCCGCTTGGACGAACTAGTTGTTTCAACTTTCTATTATCGATATTCGATAGGTCATCCATGTCTAGGTCCAAGATTGATATGCTTGTTGACTAGTCCTGTCACACTCCAATTCCACACTGTTCAGAATGGTGTGATGAACCGCCAAATAACCAACGGTTCAACCAGGATCTCTAATAGGCTTTCCCCGCGTTATCCAAACTTTACACGCATCCACAATCATAATCAGAGTAATACACAATAGCGGAAAATTTATAAATAATATGAACTGAGAACTAGAATGATACCCATAAATAATATCAAATTATTCTGTGTTTAACTAAGACATAAATATTTAAATGCCAAATATGTAAGACCCATGTCAATCTAACCCTGTCTTACCACCTTGAACCAGGTTTACCCATCATGGTCGAGTCAAATGGACCAAGGGCATGAAGGAGATCGAGATCCCAGATATGAAATCGACCCAAAAACACTTAATTCTAGGGGAGGGTCGCACACCCAGTGAAGCAGGGTCGGACTCCCAAAACAGAAAGTCAGACCCTCAGTTTTTGAGGGAGGGTCGGACAGCTTAAGACCCTAGGGTCGATGGGATCATCGACCCTCGGTTTCTGACGAAACTGAAATTTGGAAATTTCCTAATTTTCGGTTGGGATTCTTTTCAAATCTCAATGGGACTATTATAGGACATTCCTAGTCTATTTAAAGGAAGTTCCTAAGCCACATTCACTCCTTTCACAACCCTAATTGAATTGAGAGAAAGAGAGAAGAAGGAAAAGAGGAAGAAAGGAGGCTAGGAAGAAGGCTTAGCAAAAAGGAGAAGAAATTTCAGAGAAAAGTAATCTTCTCAGGTATGGATACTAATTCCATGAGTTTCTACAGACCTTAGGTTAGATATGGTTGAGTGTAGGATTTCGGAGAAACTCAAACCATCCATTCATGGTTAGGTTTTCATGGAAAACCATAGGAGGATGCACGAAAACTATTTAGATGGTTTATACATGGTTCTAGACCATGGAATGAGTGTTGGGTGAATGTAGGAAGCAAGTCATAGGACCCCAAACATGAAGAATGGATTTAAAAGTGGAAATTGGACCAGAGTGCACCGATGGTCGCATCGAGGGTCGATAGACCATCCGACCCTAGGTGTTTCTGACCATCGACCCTCAGCATTCGGGAAGTTCAGAATGGAGGGAGGGTCGATAGACCCATCGACCCTAGCATCGACCCCGTCGCCTGAGAATGGTTTTTAAATTCTGAATTAATTATAATTAAATTCTATCGACTTTGTTAGGTTTGCTAGCAGTATAATAACATTATAAAGGTGTTCTAAAGCTTGGAAAAATATCTTTTAGCAAGCTAAGGTGAGGAACCTTAACCCCAAACTAAATTGGTTAATAATAAACTGTTTTCTTTTCTTGAGTCCTATGCCATGTTTGATGCTATGCGAATATGTTTGTAATGTGCATACAGCATGCCATCCAATATTTCTATTACTTGTTCATGCATATTTACTTTATGGTTTATAACATGATGATGATGATGATGATAGGAATAGGCATGTGATTGTATGTGTGTGGTTGGTGTGCTTGATCCGAGCGAGTATCAGGGGAGGTGTGATGAGAATGTCAATAAACGTTAACCTTTGGCGGGTCTCAGCACTTTAGCTCTATCTCTAACTCAAGTCTTGTGCATTGACATCGTCGTATCGCCATTACCTTAGCGAAACTATTATGTCGTAGGGTATCAGGGGAGGTGGTCTCGGTCCTTGTAGTCTCTGACTCTACCGGGGGGCCTTAGCTCTATCTCTATGGGCATTCTGAGGGATGCTGGGTGAAGGCCTTGGATACACTGTTTGGCATTAGGATTGGTTAGCAGCGAGCCCAGTTTGCAAGCCCTCGCTAACAAGGGCTTACGTGTTGGTATAGCATTATATAGCAATAAACGTTAACCTTTGTTGTATAATGTTATGGTAGGGTGGATGGGGACGACGATAAACGTTAACCTTCGGGCGGGCTTCCACACCCTGTGTATAGAGGCGGTATCAATAAACGTTAAGCTTTAACCACCCAACCTTTCTATTGCACATTGCAAACTATAAACCAAGACCAAAGATATAAATTGATTTATTTTTGCATGCATATGTAATGTTGCATTGTTTTGGCTACTCACTGAGCCGTGTTGTGTGCTCACCCCTCGACGTCGAATATTTTTAGTTGATGATGCAGGATATACAGTTGAAGATTATATGAACCTGTCAGCGTATGGAACTGTTGCAGCTATGGACGTTGGAGCTGAAGATGATACACACGATCTCTCTTGCGAGTGAAACTCGTGTGTATTTGATTAGATATTTTTCGTAGGTTTCTTTATTGGATTTATAAGACATGTATTTGGTATTTAAATATTTATGTCTCAGTTAAACACAGAATAATTTGCTATTATTTATGGATATCATTTTAGTTCTTAGTTCATATTATTTATAAATTTTCCGCTATTGTGTATTACTCTGATTATGATTGTGGATGCGTGTTAAGTTTGGATAACGCGGGGATAGCCTATTTGAGATCCTGGTTGAGCCGTTGTTTATTTAGCGGTTCATCACACCATTCTGAACAGTGTGGAATTGGGGTGTGACAACTTGGTATCAGAGCTTCTCAGGCCTTGCCCGCCGAACTAGCATACATTCAACACAATTGTGAACTGAGATAGGATAAATTAAAAGCTTTAATACAAACACACTGTAAGCACAAGTGATGATTGAAACCGAATTAAAAAGAGAATAATGCATCTATTAAAGGGAAAACCAGTTACATACAAGGAGTAAGAGAACTACAACGTATATACATCGCTAAAGCAGAGTACAGTCCACAACCCGGACCGGTTACTCGTAGTACAAGAAAGGTAAAGTACAATCAGGAGAACCGGAGGCGAAGGAGGTGGCGGTGCCTCACGATCTCCGTCGTAGTCCTCAGCATAGACCCTAGTCAACCAGGCCACCCGGGTCCGGGTCGCGGAGACTAGCTGTGAGACCGGCTATCCTCTGATCAGTCGCACGCTGCACCTCTAGGAGCTCTCCCACCCACGCATCTGATGCGTGCTGGGCAGCCAACAGCTCATCCATCCTCAGATCAGATCTGTGCTGAGCATCCCTGATCTCCTGCAGCATCTCCATCACGGCTGAAGGTGGAAGTGAAGGATCAGCCGAGTGAGAAGGACCAGCCTCAGGTGCAGAAGCCGCCGCAGCAGAAGTACCAACTCCATCCGCATGGGTGGGTGATGGCGGGGGTATCGCGTCGACATCCATATACATATGATCATCATCGTCGACCGGATCTCCCCGAGCCCTAGCAGCAGCCGCAGCATCAGTCACCTCGACCCGAGTGTGAGGGTGCACCATCGCGTTCCTCTCCTCATCGCTAACCTCCGCATCTCGCAGCCCCATCTTTGTAGATAGCCTCCCAATCTAGAGGCGACGAGAAGGTCTTCTCCTGGATCTTCTCATCAACCAGATCCACCCGCAAACGGGTCAGTAGCACTGTAATCATGCGTCCATAGGGTAGATTACCCCTGTGACCGGACAATGTGGCACTGATCATCGTCCGCATGATGATGTAAGGAAGGCAGACCGGCTGTCGGAGTGCATATGCTGTAGATCAAGAACTGGGTCAGCTGAGACACCCTCTCATAGTGCCCACTCTGCGGAATCAGATTATGTTGGATAATCTTGCAGAAGACTCGTGGAGATGGACGCAAGTAGCAAGCTCTCATCTGCCATCTATCGGGACGGAGCAACTGATTGTCGATCTCCGCTCTCATCTCCATCTCAACAAACTGTGGCTCTCCCGGCGCACAGTACACCATAGGACCATCGAAGGGAATGCCCAACAGATCGGCCAGCTGCCGATAGTCAAAAGAAATGTGCACCCCCTTGACGTAGCTAGTGATGCGCAACTCCTGACCACGCTCGACATCATTGTAATCCCCCACCACCTGGAGATTGCAATAGAACTGGTGCACCAAGTGTGGACATGTGCCCGCGTCATATGTGATGACAGGGAGCCACCCCATGTCGCCAAATGCTCTCTCTACGTTGAACAAGGCTAGATCAGTCAGGTTCACCATATGACCCCCTTCCACTTTCTTGCCTGTATAGTAGGCATACTGTGCCTCGGCTTCATTTGAACGGAAACGGAGAGGATCACGCAATCTTGGCACTTTGGTACGGGCCATAGTATCTGCAGAAATAAGAAAGAGGAAATAAACCAGGAGTTAGTAGGATAAAATCCAAAATTGGGTTTAATAACGACGTAAGTTAACAATAAAGTCCCATTTCTCACCATCCAAGTGGACGTAAGGACTTACGTAGGTTAAAACATATCCTACAATCTACATGCAGTAGAAAATTTTAACGGATAAGGTCCAATTTAGAGAAATGCAAGAAAAACCAAAAATGTCGACAAATTAGGGCAAAAAGAGAAAAATTTAAGTTTCTCGATGACCAACCGATGAAACTCAAAAATTTTTGAGGGCTTTCGTTCCTCAAGACCCTAATAACAAAAGCCCCCAATAACTATGTCCTTTATTATTTTTTTCATTTTCTTCTTTTTGCAAACCCCATCTTGGGTTGAATAAAGAGTCCTGAGGAAATTACCAAAATTATGGTCCTATCCAATGGTTTGAAACCCTTAGGGGAAATCTGAATGGCATGACCTTCTTGACAAATGGGTAGTCTTGCCCCACTGTTTAAGTTGACACCTACACGTATTGATAGGCGGGCAGCTATTTGAATCATCATTAAAAGTGATCTTAGGGAAATGCAGTCCCACACCAAAATTGAAAATGGTGCCAAATTACGTTTTCCTTTCTTGGAGATGTTCAGATGGAACACGTGTCCCAACAAGCTATATCGAGATTCCGAATCAGTCACGATCATATCTGGGCCTGAAACCTTTAGGTTTGTTGACAAGTATTGATGTTGAAGGTCCAAGAGGACTGATGTGAAACTGTCCACATGGGTCTACCATTGGGAGAGTGTTTGGTTATTTATGTAGAATGTGTTTATCTTACCGAGAAGATCCCATTTTATTGGCTTGAGAAATGAAGGGCTTATGGGAACCTTTGGGAAGCCGTTGGATGTAATGAACGACAGATGAGAGTTCCAGCCAGATTCATGAATTTGTACATAAAATGATGACATGATCACGAAATACAATGCCATAAAAAATGATAATCAAAAGAAGGGCTTGTGATAGAGACTCCTTGGAAGGCCGTCGAATTGATGGACGGGAGAGAGAGTCTAATGCCGATGAGAAATCTTTCTCTGATGATGAAGAAGTGATGAAATCGTCTCTTGCAAAAGCGGGATGTAATTGGCCAAAATCAAAAGTCCGGTCCAACATGCTGTGAATCTTGAAGAACGATTGAACTTGCTATCAGGCTTTGATTGGAACTACCAATCTTCTTGAAGTGAGAGGGACAATTGGCCTACTGTCGAGATCCACTGCCATTCAACATCTTGCTATTTTCTTTTCTTCTTTTTTTTTTCTTTTTTTTCTTTTTTTTTTTTTTTTGGATGTGGAGGCCACATAAAGAAGTGCTTCACTTGATCGCAAAGTTGAAGCATTACTTTCAATATTGGATTTGAATGTTCTTCTTCCAAACATTTCCAATCAGATATGACCTCTTTACCCCAGTTAGTACTCTGATCTTCTGTAAACTTTATGAGCATTTGTGACTGCTAATCTAGATCTGATTTTATCTGAATGATGAATCTGTATGTTGTCCTCTGGAAGTTAATCATCACCTTCTATCTGATATGACTGCCTCCCATTATTGATGTAGACATAGGCTTGAATTTTCTTTTTTTTTTTTTTTTTTTTTTTTTGGGTATCCCAATGACCTCATTCTTTGATTTTGAGATTGATCATTCATCATGTATCTCTTGCTTGCAGATGATGTACTTTGTAAGAACTTTGAAATTTCTATCCTTTTGGTGGCACATCTGTCCTCCACTCATTTGTACTGATTGGCGGACCTGTTGATCTAATGCTTTCCTTGGAATCTTTTCACAGGTAAAACAAATGGCAGCTTCTCTAATACATGTTTCTTGAGACTACTCTTGTGTCTCCCGATTGATCATTTAAACCTTTCCCAGACGGGTTGGACCTTTCTTTCTCAAGAGGCCAGGTGGCGTAGAAGTTCAGGAGACGGCTCATCGTTTCAGTCATCTTCAGAGTCAGAATTGACTGCGCACGTAGAATAGGAAAATGTATGAAACTGGGAGGAAATGTATGGAAGAGACAAAGCACAGAGTTTGAAATCCCAAGCGGGGTGGTTTTCTTTTACTTACAGGGCAAATTGGGCTGGACTTGTCAACGAGCATATCAATCTTGGACCCAGACATGGATGACCTATCGAATACCGATAATAGAAAGTTAAAACAACTAGCTCGTCCAAGCGGCTCCTGTTGGGCATAACGCCTTCGACGACCACCTTCAGTCGTTGCGGGAATAAGTCTTCCTTCAGATCTCTAATAGCAGGACTCATCATGCCCCTCTATCAATAGGTGCAAGATACCTACCTTTTAAGGTTTCATACAATTCTTGCCTCTCTTTTTTCAGTTTAGGATCCATTCATAACCGGACTATTGCTTTTTAAGCCCAAGGTTACTCTGGTTCATGCCTTAGTTTGGGGTTCAGTGGATTCATCAATGGACCACTTCTAACTGAATTCAAAATCATTTTGGCTTATGCCCCAGCTTGGGGAGCAAGGGGTATCGCCATTGCACTACACCGTTTTGAGTCCAAGATTATACTAGTTTATGCCTTGGCTTAGGGGTTTAATGGATTTCTTCATTAGACCACTCTCAGTTTGGGTCCAAGGTCAATTTGGTCCATGCCCCAGTTTAGGGCATAATGGCTTTCCTCATTAGACCGCATTCAATTCGGGTCCAAGGTCAATCTGGTTCATGCCCCACTTAGGGCTCAGGGCTTCATCATTGGACCATTCCCTAGCCATGATTCTGGTTCTTATCCTAGGATGGGGCACATTAGATCTCATCTTTGGTCTACCCTACTGCTCGGGAAAATTTCATTCCCTTTCTTTGAACAATGAGAAATATAAGAGCAACTCTTTGGATTCTAGCATTTCCTTGGTCAATGGGGCAGAAATGCCTGAGATGGGACAACCCTATCATAGCTGAAGGTTCATGATTTCTTGATGACTCCAGAATCTGGAATTGATCTTTACTGGCAAGCAATGAGGAATGCTTCTCATTCACCATTCCTGATGAGCTATCCTAACTTGTAGCATTGGGCTATGATAGACATGGATCGGGCTCTAATTGATAGAGCTAGAGATTGATTTTGAATCGGTCTCCGATTAATAGAGACAAGATTGACTTTGAATTGGTCTCTGATTGATAGAGATCAAGATTGATTTTGAATTGGTCTCTGAATGATAGAGATCAAGATTGACAGTCATGGACTGGGCTCTAGTTGCTAGAGATGATGGATTGACTGAAATTCTCTTTGATTCCTTTATGAAGTGGAACATGGACCAAAGGTAATGAATGAACAGGCCTAGAGGCTAACTCATGCTCACATTGAGTTCATATGAATGGAACCTTTCTTAGTTCCGACATGAATCAGAACCTGAACTCGAGTTGACGGTTGGACAAGCCTAGGGGCTAATCAAATTCAAATGAATGGAACTCTTCTTAGTTCCAACATGAATCAGAACTTGAACCATAGTTGATGGTTGGATAAGCCTAGTGGCTAATTGAATTCAGATGAATGAAACTTTTCCTAGTTCGACATGAATCAGAACCCTAACTGAAGTTGATGGTTGGTTAATGGAACTTTTCTTAGTTCCAACATGAATCAAAACCCTAACCAAAGTTGATGATTGGATAAGCCTAGTGGCTAATTGAATTCAGATGAATGGAACTTTTTCTAGTTCCGACATGAACCGAAACCCTAACCAAAATTGATGGTTGGATAAGCCTAGTGGCTAATTGAATTAAGATGAATGGAACTTTTCTTAATTCCTTACATGAATCAGAACCCTAACCAAAGATGATGGTTGGATAAGTCTAGTGGCTAATTGAATTCAGATGAATGGTACTTTTCCTAGTTTCGACATGAACTGGAACCCTAACCAAAGTTGATGGTTGGATAAGCCTAGTGGCTAATTGAATTCAAATGAATGGAATTTTTCCTAGATCCAACATGAATCAGAACCTAAAAGAAACCTAGGGGCCAAATGCCTTCTTCATTTTAGCATGATCTGGGAGTGATGATTGAACCTGCCTAAAGGTTAAACCCTTCTTTAATTCTGAGATGAACCAGAAATGGTGGTTGAATCTAGGGCTGAATATTTCTTTGATTCTGAGATGAACTGGATGTGATTGAATCTGCCTAGAGGCTAAATCTTTCCTTCATTCTGGATGGACCGAAATGATGATTAGACCTGCCTAGGGGCTGAATCTTTCCTTCAGTTCTGAGATGAACCAGAAATGGTGGTTGGACCTGCCTAGGGGCTGAATATTTTTTTGATTCTGAGATGAACTGGATGTAATTGAATCTGCCTAGGGGCTGAATCTTTCCTTAATTCTGGATGAACCAAAATGATGATTGAACCAGCCTAGGGGCTGAACCTTTCTTCAGTTCTGAGATGAACCAGAAATGGTGATTGAATCTGGGGCTGAATATTTCTTTGATACTGAGATGAACTGAATGTGATTGAATTTTCCTAGGGGTTGAATCTTTCCTTAATTCTGGATGAGCCAAAATAATGATTGGACCTGCCTAGGGGCTGAACCTTTCCTTAATTCAAAGGTGAATAGGGAAAAATGATTGGATTTGCCTAGGGGCTGAATCTTTCCTTAATTCAAAGGTGAATAGGGAACAACGATTGGATTTTCCTAGGGGCTGAATCTTTCCTTAATTCAAAGATGAATCGAGAACGGTGATTGGATTTGCCTAGGGGCTGAATCTTTTCTTAATTCTGAGGTGAATCGAGAACTATGATTGGATTTGCCTAGGGGCTGAATCTTTCCTTAATTCAAAGGTACATTGAGAACTATGATTGGATTTGCCTAGGGGCTGAATCTTTCCTTAACTCTGAGGTAAATCGAGAACATTGATTGGATTTGCCTAGGGGCTGAATCTTTCCTTAATTCAAAGGTGAATCGGAAATAATAATTGGATTTTCCTAGGGGCTGAATCTTTCCTTAATTCAAAGGTGAATCAAGAACTATGATTGGATTTGCCTAGGGGCTGAATCTTTCTTTAATTCAGAGGTGAATAAGGAACATTGATTGGATTTGCCTAGGGGCTGAATCTTTTCTTAATTCAAAGGTGAATAGGGAACATTGATTGGATTAGCCTAGGGGTTGAATCTTTCCTTAATTCCGAGATGAATCGAGAACTATGATTGGATTTGCCTAGGGGCTGGATCTCTCCTTAATTCTGAGATAAAATGAGAACTATGATTGGATTTGCCTAGGGGCTGAATCTTTCCTTAATTCAGAGATAAATCGGGAAATATGATTAGATTTGCCAAGTGGCTGGATCTTTCCTTAATTCAAAGGTAAATCGAGAACATTGATTGGATTTGCCTAGGGGCTGAATCTTTCCTTCTTTCTTAAAAAATTTGATGTTCAATAAAGATCTAGATTCATGACTTCCATTGATTCATTTGGACAGATAATATGGATGGATCTCAAAGTGGGAGATCAAGACAATTTCCCTAGTTGTAGGGGCCTCTCACCCTAAAAGGGTGGATATGGTTGCAGTTTAATTCCCAATGGAGGAATATCGAGATTCTAGACATCTAGAGGAGTAGAAGTCACATGCACAATCAAGGATGACTCAACCAAACAAGAGTTAGATCCCTCATAAGGGCGATTGGGTAAACATTATCCAAGTCAATTTAATTGAATTTGATTAAGCCATGTGTTTAGTCTTGGGACCTCATGGTTCCAAAATGGATAATCAGTGGTACCAAGGTCTGGCCAATTGGATTACCGAATTCGATGCAATTGAAATGGATATATTAATCCGTCGTCTTTATTAGGGATGGTTAGCAAAAGCGGTTCATAAATGAACAAACTAGTAAATTTCTTCTTGACCATGGTATCTAAGTTTTGACAGGGATTTTCTGCTCGTTTTTTGAAATCGACGTGTTAACAATGAGAGATTCGACACATCGAGCTTACTTAATGGAGGGTGTAAAGTGACCGTCTACTATGATGTAGAACAGGTTTATACATACCTCATACTCCCAATGGGTGAGAGTTCAAGATGCTCATCGTGTAGATTCTAACATGTTGACCGATCGAGGACAAAAACGGGCAGAACTTCGATGTCTCAAACATGGATGTCATGGTTAAGCCGATTTTACCGGGTCGGTTCAGGGATGAACCAAAAAATAACAAACATTGGGCTACAATCTGGGTTAGGACAGAAAAGGCCACCTTGACGAGGATGGGGTAACCTATCACCGAATGCTCGATGAATAATGGGCCCCCATTCCCTTTATATACTATATTGCAAGGATCCAAGCGACGTGGAGTAGCATAACGCATTTTCAGGCGGACCCAAGAAACGCTCGTTAGAGGCTGCTCACCGGTCGTGGTCTCACAATGTACAGGCCAAGGCTGGGTGTTTCGCATAGCGGGCTGCCCCATATGCATGGGACCTGGTTCGGCTACTCGCACGAATGTGTGACTGAACCCATTCCCCCCAAAGCAATATTATACAAGCATAAATATAGTATCCTAAAATCTAGCATCCAATTCACACAAGGAAAGTTTTCATTTAGGAGTTTGACATTTATATCCCCAGTGAAGTCGCCACTGTAAGGACAAAGATCAAAATCTTTAGAAGTCGCCACCTAGATTTAGGTCTAGGACCTTAGAAATGTGAAATCTCAACCAAAGGTAAGACTTCGATTGACTCATGACCCTTAGATTGGAATTCTGGTCCATCAGAGATTGGGTAAGCGTCAGGTTACGGTTATCGGAAGGGGTTAGGCACCCAAACCGCCCGATCGAAATCGGTCTCCTATACCTTTCCTATGCTAGACTTTATTTGTTAAGCCAAACCAAACCAAGTGGTTTGATATCATTGAACCGAATCTGTATCCATCAGATTGCCTATGTATTACGGATTTATTCCGAAAATCAGGTTCACCATCATAGTTCAGGTGTGATTAAAGTTTATGGCTGTGATTTATGCTTGTGCATGATTAAGTTCTTTGTTCAAGTTGAAATTTATGCTTGAAAGGTTGAGAAATCCTATGGGTTAGGATCTGGATAGTCCATGTAGACTGATAGATAGTCCTAGTGGATCTAAGAATAACCCCATTTGGGTTAGAATGTGGATAATATCCTAGTGGATCTATGGATAGTCCAAGTGGACTAAGATGTGGATAAATATCCTAGTGGATCTATGGATAGTCCAAGTGGACTAAATGTGTGGATAACCCTATTTGGGTTAAAATATGGGGGATATCCTAGTGGATTTATGGATAGTCCGAGTGGACTAAAGTATGGGTAAATATCCTAGTGGATCTATGGATAGTCCGAGTGGACTCAGCTGTGGATCCGAATTTGGGCTTCTCCCAAATGGCCTACGTATCCTAGGGTTTGACCTAGGAATCAAAATCCGCGTAGTTCGGGAATAACCTGTTCTAGGTTAATGATTGAGAACCTATTCTAGGTTTAGGGTTTAGAACCTATTCTAGGTTTAGGGTTTGCCGAGGGGCAAATCATCCTAAATTACCCTTTTCATTCTGAATTCTAATTTTGGAAGGTTTGGCAAAGAATTCTCTTTCTTTATTAAGGTTTTATTATTCCCATTATGCCTTCCCAAGAATGTGGGTGCCTAAATGCACGTCCCCATGCCTAGATTGTCGTCTAGAAGTGTGCAGATATGGCAGTTTGACTATGGTGTTGCATATAATAAGTTATTGCCAAAAAATAGAATATTCTATCTAAATATGACACATAAAACATTTATGGCAAGAAATTCACATACAGTAAGATTGTTTAAAAATCTTTCAAATATGGCATGTATTGCAAATAAGGCAAGAGCCTATATGGCATGATCTAGTAGGGTATCTTCTAAGCATGGCAAGACCCTAATTGCTATTTTCTTTCCATTTTAGGGTTTTCTACCCTAATTATTATTTTCTTTCCATCCTAGGGTTTTCTACCCTAAATGTTACTTTCTTTCCATTTTAGGATTTTCTACCCTAATTATTATTTTCTTTCCATCTTAGGGTTTTCTACCCTAAATGTTTCTTTCTTTCCATTTTAGGGTTTTCTACCCTAATTATTATTTTATTTCCATTTTTTAGGGTTTTCTACCCTAATTGTTACATTCTTTCCATTTTAGGGTTTTCTACCCTAATTGTTATAATTTCCATTTTTTTAGGGTTTTTCTACCCTAATTGTTACATTCTTTCCATTTTAGGGTTTTCTACCCTAATTATTATTTTCTTTCCATCTTAGGGTTTTCTACCCTAAATGTTACTTTTATTTCCATTTTAGCGTTTTCTACCCTAATTATTATTTTCTTTCCATCTTAGGGTTTTCTACCCTAAATGTTACTTTCTTTCCATTTTAGGGTTTTCTACCCTAATTATTATTTTCTTTCCATCTTAGGGTTTTCTACCATAAATGTTACATTCTTTCCATTTTAGGGTTTTCTACCATAATTATTATTTTATTTCTATTTTTTAGGGTTTTCTACCCTAATTGTTACATTCTTTCCATTTTAGGGTTTTCTACCCTAATTATTATTTTGTTTCCATTTTTTAGGGTTTTCTACCCTAACTGTTACTTTCTTTCCATTTTAGGGTTTTCTACCCTAATTATTATTTTATTTCTATTTTAGGGTTTTCTACCCTAATTGTTACTTTCTTTCCATTTTAGAGTTTTCTACCCTAATTATGACGATAAGCATCTAATATGGCAATGAGCATCTAAACATGTCTGTGTATCTAGAAACACTCATAATGAAAAATTCAATGGTATACTATTGATGGTAATCTGACCGTTCAGATTCATTTTTGATCACATATCATGACAATCCAACAGTTTAGATCACTCATGATGGCAATCCAACCATTTAGATTCATTTAAATCACCCATAACGCATTATATCATCAGATTTTAGATTTTAATGATTCAGATCTAACTAAATCTCATCAATCATGCATCATATCATCATACCTAGAAAATCAACGGCTCAAATCATGATTTGATCAAATTGAGTGGTTCAAATCATGGGTTGATCCGATCGGGAGATCAAGAGATCAAATTAAACCAATAATCAAAGTTAAATCAATAACAAATATGATAGGATCAATGATCAAAATCACATTATTAAAATCGAATCAACTTGCTCATAAAAAAAATCTCCATGATTTAGATCAATAAGGAGAGAGGGGGTTTGATCATGGTGGACAAGGGTTTCAGATCATGTTTGGATGGTTTGAAGGGCTTGCATAAGGGTATCATAGGTGGTGCAGATGGGAATTATCATGTTCGGTGGGTGCTATGGCAGCATGGGATGAAGGGTGTAGATGAATGCATGCATCTATAAGGACAGGTGTGGCTAGGTTCGGTTGAAGCAATAGATATGAAGAAGAAGAAAATAAAAACAATAATAATAAAAAAGGGACGGTGGTTTACCTATTGCAGATCCATTGCCTTCTCCTTCTTCCTCTTCTTCATCTTCTCGTTCTGCTTCTCTCGATTCTCCCTTTTCTGATTTTTTTCCTTCTCCTCTCCACCTCCTCCTTCTTCTCGGTCTTCCCCCATTCTTTCTGTTTTTTTTTCTCTTTTTCTTCTCCTCTTCACCTCCTCCTTCTTCTCGGTCTTCCCCCTTTCTTTTCTATTTTTTTTCATTCTTTCTCTCACCGTCCTCCTTCTCCTCTTCTCAATTCTGATTTTTTAATTTTTTTTTTCTTCTCCTCTTCACCTCCTGCTTCTTCCTTTTCTTCCTCTCTCTCTTCTCGTTTTCTCTCTACCTCCTCCTATCTCTCTTCTTCTCAACGCCCCCTCTTCTTTCCAGCTCCTACTTCCTCCTTTTCTCCTCTTCTCCTCGATCTCCTCCCTCTCTTTCGGTCTCTTTCTTTTTTCTTTTTATTTTTCTCGGTCC